>ML330801.1:3657-14962 GCA_005239505.1 Nicotiana paniculata
CAAATCCGCTCCCCTGAAGGGTTAAGATCTTGCTCTACCCAATCTTATATGCAATCTAGAATTCCCTCTCCCGAGTTCAACCCTAGATTCGTAGATAGTATTCAATTGTGATCAAGCAATTGAATAATTAAGCACAAGATTGAATAAACAAACCAATTAAGATAAACAATAAGAATAATTCAAGCTTCAACTACAACATTCATGTAACACCCAATACTCTAGAACGACTACACTATAAAACTAAAAGAAGAGAAGAGAAGAAAAACTCAGTAGAATCCTCTGTCCGAAATTCTTGCATAAGTCCCGCATAAGCCCCCTAATGTGATGTTTTTGGGTCTATTTATATGTTTAGAATCAACCCTAAACATCTCAAAGACTTCTATTTTAACTTGGAAACACTTAAAACCCGTCAAAACTCGGTTTCTCACTGTCCCGGGGCCCAGGCGTTTCAGCCCTAAAGCCTGGGTAAAGCCAGGCAGGGCCAGGCGTTACAGCCCTAAGGCCTGGGTAACGCCTGGTCCCCCCAGGCGTTATGGGTCTAACGCCTGGGTAACGCCAGGCTGCCCCAGGCTGTTTGGCTTGGCGCCTGGCTATCCCCCGGGTGTCCCCTCTCGCGTATTCTTCGACGTATTTGCATCCGTTTAGCCCCGTTTCCATTTCCAATTCACCTACACATAAAATAAACCCTATTAAGCACATACGACGTGTATTTTATCATTAAAGTACATAAAATGCGAGGTAAATAATGCTTAAAATCACGAATTCTAGCCACACATCACTGGTCGTTACATTCTCTCCTACTTAAACATAAGTTCGTCCTCGAACGTGCTAAGAACTGCTCCAAAGTTATCTGAAATCAGTGTTTAACTCCTTGAACACCTACTCGTGCTACCACAACCCAGTTGAGCACATTAGCTTGAGCTAGTCTAAAGATTCCCCCCTTTTTTTTTTGTCAAAAGCCTTATAGCCAAATTCCAACATCCGAATTTCTCTACCAGGCCTGCTTCCAAATACGAACACCGTATCAATCACTAAACACTGTACCAAAATATGATTACATACCTATTGAATTCACACCATGCACCGCATAATTCACATGATCATAATAGCATCCTCGTCCAATAATAGCCGAAATCCCACGAATCTGATGCCCACAAAACACCTCGTGATGAATGTAAGTCCTGTTCCAACTCTCGCAATACTTCCACGACGCAAGAGATGCGTAAAAATTCATAAGAACCTTCCGAATCAACAAATCATGGAGTCTCTCCTCTTGACAAGAACCATTACTTCATTCTGAATTGGATAACAATATTTGCTCTTTAATATAACCTTCCTAACTCCGATCGCGCTTATCCCATGTCCAATAACCTCATTTTGTCCAGTACCAGCCACTCATGCAATAATCCATCCAGACACTGCCACAATGTGCCAACAAGTTACCAACTCGAATGTTATGCATAATGAAAACGAACTCTAGAAGGAACTACTCATCCCACATAACTAATTAAACAACCGAAAAGATATTACGAACATTCCTCAGAAAAATAGAAACAAAACACACAAGAATAGATATAGAGAACTGTATTAAACATCACACTGTTGCGGCGTGCAACCCGACCCAAACATGATACCCGTGCAGGCGTGCCACCCGATCTGCACATAACAAATAAGAAGAAAACATACACAAGCCATCACGCTCATACTCACAAAAGATCTGAATATCAACCACAAGCACGCGAAGTGCATATTACAAATCATGGGGAGACGTATAGCGCAAAACGCCACGAAACTCAACCACAACTAGTGCAAGAACATGACCTGCATCTCGAGAGCCATCATGCTCTCACAAAACAACAAACTACCTAGGATATCAATAGGTGTGCGGATAATCAAACCATCTCACAACCCACATGGCACAATATAGATTATGCGGAATAGCTGACGATGAAAATAACATCCAAGGCCCGAAGACTCCTCCGAAATAAACATTATACTGAGATGAACACATTTGGCTTGCGCTAGAGCACTCATCCACCTTTAGACCCATCAACGGACCTCAAGCCAATTATGATCATACCATACTGGACTAATAACCTTTCAAGGATCCACAATGACCTATTCATGACACATAAGCACAGCCGTCAAATACGGAACAAACTCACACGATCTGCAGCCTAAGGAATAGAATGTTTCTCAGGCATAAACTCTCACATTTGTGATATTTCCATAACCTCCATACATGGTTTCAATCTTTAACAATCAAGTGACTACCATGTCACACTTATACAAATCTCCCCGCGAGGCACGCTCCCACGACCTTCCGCTCAAGTAGCAAAGTCTGCACATGCATACCACCAATTCTGCAAAGCGAATCAAAAATTCGCAATTCAATACACAAAGCCTCTTCCACATAACACCATTCACGGGTGACATTAAAGAAAAATGCCAGCTTACTATGAACATCTGAATTTACCCCCTGCTCCTCCGAGCTCGAAATATTCTTGTCTACGTCGACCATAATTTTGATCCTGAACTTCCAATTCCCATGCAGCTCATTGCACCTAACATGCTGATACGTGAGAGTACTAGAATTCCATCATAACTCCTGAAACACTAATAAAATAAGCACTCCATAATATAGAAACCTTTCACTTAACTCATTTCAAGAGAACCATTGCAACACGCGACTGAATTCCCATCACTACAGAAAATACAATCCTCGAGTAGAGGTCCAAAACCATCATAACTCTTCCGGACTCCATTTACACAATAAAGCCATTCGAATCGAATACCTCTCAAATCAACCAAGTTGTGGTGGTGCTCAAGCTCAAGTGTGCAACAACAAACTACATGTATAACTTCATGCTGAAGAAACTGATCGCCGCCAAAATCATGCTGACTTAACCACAACAAACTGCATGTATAACTTCATGCTAAGAATGACGGGGTCTACCGACGGTGAAGATGGACCTACCGAGCCAAGGGTAAATAGATAAGTGTATACACTGAGGAAGCTGATTTTAGGGGTTATTATATCTTCCTCCCGAGAGGGAATCTCCACTTGCACAACATCTCCCCAGAGTCAGTCGGTTTTCACTTTCTCGATGTTTGTTATTAGGCTAACATATCGGGATATGGGTTCACAACGCCCCGACCTCGAGGAAGGTTTATCGACCTTAAAATCAGACGTCGTTTCGCAGGGTCCGGGGATGCACTCCTCGAGATTTGAAGGAGCAATTTCCTTTCCCATAGAGGAACGTGAAGAAAAGGGGGCTTTATCATCTTGTTGAATAGTTTTAGAGGCCTTCGTCATTCTTATTTAAATATTTCAAAGAAAACGGGAGGGAGATGATCAAAAAGGGGGCACAAGAAAGACGTAATGAGAGCACTTTTTAGAATAGGTTAGAAGAAGTAATGAAAGAAGAGAGGCAGGAGAAGAAGTATTTATATGGGCCAACCGTGCACATTGAGGAAGCCAAAAGGCAGCCAACCGCCATAATGAAACGAATCTTTTCAAAAACTGTGCATGTATGATTTCTGAGCATCTCTCACATCGGTTGCTTGCGTGGCATGACTGAGAAGATAATGAGAGCATTAAAAAGTTGATGAATTCAAATCGTTTCTTGTCTTTTCATTCCAAGAAATGCGGGGACTATCTGTTTACGGTAAAATCGGGGAGGCCCGATTTCAAGGCTCCTGCAGCATTCCGAGCCTCGATCTCGACTGTATCAGAGCAGAATCTGAAGCTTAACCCCGAGGTAGGAAGAATTCTGAGGGGTCGATGTATCTCGAGGCGGGGCAAAATTCGAAGATCGTCATGAAAGGCGGGAAACTCCAAAAAAGCACGTGGTTAAAGCTGACAAAGTACACAAAATAGTACAAGCCCGTACCGTGGCATTAAATGGATGTACCAGCCATCTCTATTTGCATTACTTACACATGTACTATGTTAAGGATTCCCCCTCATATATAAAGGGGACCCTTGTCACTTTGTAAGACACATGATATTCAATACAAGAACAAGAACATCCCCTGCTCTCTAACTAAAACATTCTCTACAACTGTTCCATTGATTTATTGCCTATCCTTTATCGTGTTTATTAGTTGTTCTTCATTTATTAATTGTTATTAATCATAAATAGGCCATTTATAAGGCCTTCAATTCTGTTATATCACCCTCGGAAGACCTTTGTCAGGCTCTTAAGATCGACACCGAGGCCCATACCGACCGACGTCGAGACAAGACTCTCCACTGCTCGGTTTGCATAACCTTGCTATCCTTCGCTCTTATTTTGTTTTCCCACTACTCACTTAACATCTACTGCCTAAACAACTTGTATTAAAATAGATCACATATTTTTAGAACCACATAACAATATAAGTATAATTACGATTTTCAAGGTAAACACTCCTAAAGTCTAAAATTAATATGTAGCCTATCTGAAACTCACCCGAGCCTTTCGGGATCCAAACCAAACATGCATAGAAGTGTAATAACAACATACGAACTCGCTCACGCGTCAAAAGAACCAAAGTAACACCTATAACTATGAAGCTGATGTCAAATACTTGTCCAATCCGACTGAGTTAAAATCTAACACATGGGACGGATCATAGTGATACATCCGGAGCATGGACTCATGGAACAACGGATGGACTGCTGATAAACTAGGTTCCAATGCTAGTCTTTAGGCCACCTCACCCACTCTCTCAAGAATCTCAAAGGGTCTGATATATCTAGGGCTCAACTTTCCCTTCTTTCCGTACCTCATAACATCCTTCATGGGTGGAAACCGAAGCAATACCCTCTTTCCACTCATAAATTCAACATCACGAACTCTACGGTCGGCATAACTCTTCCACCTAGACTTAGTTGTGCGAAGTTGATCCTGCATAATCTTGAACTTTTCCTAGGCATCCTGAACAAATCTGTACCAAACAATCGAGCCACTCCCAGCTCGAACCATCCAATAGGAGAACGACATTGCTTCCCATACAATGCCCCGCAAGAGCCATCTGAATGCTCGATTGGTAGCTATTGTTGTAGCGAACATCGTGTTTACTGTGAAAATGGTAATTACAATTAAAATTGATTTTGTGGTTCTAATAATATGTGATTTATTTTAATACTAGTATTTAGGCAATAGATGATAAATATAAGTAAAGAAAGTGTGATAATAACAAAGGAAATTAGAGATATGTAGACCGAACTATTGAGATACATGGTCTCGAGCTGGCCGAAACAGGGCCTCAGTTCGAGCTCGAGTGCTTGACAGAGGGCGGTCGATGAAGATATAACATTATTGAGGGCCTCGAAGATGGCCTCTTTATTACCAAAAATGAGCAATAAGTGAAGAACAATCAATGAACACAATAAATAGGAAGTAATAAATCAATGGAACAATTGTATAAAATGTTTGAGTTAAACAGCAGAGAATGTTCTTGTTCTTATATTAAAGTTTTTCTCCAAAAAATGACAAGGGTCCCCTTTATATAGGAGGGGGGATCCCAACATAGTACATGTGTAAGTATTACAAAGAGATACATTTGGTACAACTATTTAATGGTCCGGTATGGACTTGTACTGTTCTTGCAAGCGTTGTCAGCTCTAGCCACATGCCTTTGGGAATTTCTCGCTTTTCTATGATGGTCACCGATTTATGCCACTCCGAGGTCGAGCGTGGGGGTTCCTCGATATGATTCCTCGGTGTTGAACCTCGAACTGTTCCTCGAGCCCTTTAAAGACGGGCTACGAAATGCCATAATGATCATAAAATCGAACTCTCCGATTTTAGCCGTATACAGATAGTCCCCTCATTTCATAGAATGAAGTGATAAGAAACGGTCTTGAATTCTTGCCTCTTCGATATCCTCATTATGATGTTAGCCTCGTCAGAACATTAAATGGCATGACATAAAGGCTGCGGGGAGGTCACCATCATCACGATTCTTGAGAAGCCCATGAATTGCTATTGGTTCGACCTTTCCCCTTCTCAAACATGCCCAAATGGATTCTATAAATACTTCAATTGTAAGTCTTTCATAGTTTTACAACATCTTCAAGTCTTAAAAATTTAGCTAACAGTTTTCTGCTTTCTTCCTCTTTCTACACTTGGTTCTTCATCTTCTTTCTTTGAAACTCAGTTACAAATATGGCCAAGACCTCCAAAATGGTACCTCAAAAAGAGGGAACCACTTCCTCATCACGCCCGTATAAGGGCAAATCGAAAACACCACCTAGTATCGAGCAGTGTATTCCTGGTCCCTTTGACACTATCTCCGATTGTACCATCGAGAAACCCCCTTCTACACCGTGCCGATGCGAACCCATGTCTTGGTACATAAGTATGGTGATTGATACAAAGAGATTAAAGATAGACTTCCATTGGGGGGAGGCGGTGCAAGTAGAAATCCCCAAAGCTGAGGAAAGCATAGTAACACATAAAGTTGGATTCTTCATCGTATATAAGTATCCTTTCACTCTAGGCCCCGTAGATTCTTCTTCTCCACTGATAGATCCGGTGATTCTCGACTTCTATCGTCAATACCGAGTGACACTTGGTAAAATTTATCCTTCTTTCTGGAGGATCGTCTACATGATTCGATATATCTCCAACATGGTCAAGGGAATGACTGTCACCCTCGATCATTTGATCAGATTGTATAGCCCTCGTCTCTTCCGAGGGGGTTTAAGTCTTCGATCTGCCAAAGTGTTATTTGCCTACATCGATGAGGACAAAGACCGGGGATGGATGAGCCAGTTTGTCAGAGTCAGAACCTCAGACCTTATCCCTGCTGATAGGATGCCATTCCTTGAGGAGTGGAACATGAAGCGTAAGCGTCCCCATATCAACCATATTTTTTCTCCTCTTTGTCTTCTTATTAATTGGCCCCTTTCTTTTTTGCTTGATTTTCTTGATATAGTGTAGCCACCATTTGGTTCCCCGGCGCGGTCCAGGACCTACCGGATGGATCAAACTTTTGGACTCCGCTTTTCCATACAGCAAGCGCGTTTGGCGCGATTTGGACAAAACGCGGTGGCCGGCCAAGAACCACGGTATGCTTTTATTGTTGTCATTTCCTCATTCTTTGTAATTATTCTCCATGGTTGTAAGCTTGATACATCATGCCTATGTAGGCCTCGGGGAAGGCGTGTCAATGAGACCGCCTCCTCCTGGTGAAGAAGAGGCTTCGAAAACCACCAAGGATAAGAAAAGGAAGAAGGAGACATCGGTGGAGTCTCCAAAATCCAAGAAAGCAAAGGCTCGAAAGCTCGAGACCGATGATACGGTCCTAACCTCGATGGCCGCGAGAGCCTACGTGCCGAGACTGAAGATGATGATACCTGCCCTTTGGTACAAAGGGTAAAATGAAGCGCTGATGCTTCAAAAACTGCTGGGCAAAAGTCTGCCGAGTCGGAGGTGGCCGAAGTGGACCCACCTTGTGCTGATGAGACCCTTGAAGAGGGCTTGGGCGCAGTAACCGAGCCACTCGTTGGACATGGTACAGTCCATGTTGGTGAGTTCGGAGGTCCAGATTCTGAAATTCTTCGGGGGCGAGAAGAAGTTCCGATGGAAGTTGATGCCGTAGGCGGCTTTCAATTGGGCCCGTCATTTTCTCCAGGGGAGATAAGGGATGCCCAGAACAAGGGTGCTGCCGATCTGGGGACCTCTAAGGGAGAGGATGATGCGTTCAAAGATTATTTCATCGGTGTCAAGGACGAAACCGATCTCGATGCCCCCATCGCTCTCGAGGAGGCTGAGAAGCTTCAAAAGCAAGTGATCTTTTTGACATACTATTTGTGCTTCAAGTTTTTATTCTTGTTTTTCTAACTTTCCCTCTTCATGCTGTAGGTCAAAAAGATGTATGACCAAGCCTTCTCTAAGCTTCAAGATGAGTTGACTGATCGTGAAGAGGAGCTCGAAAAGCTTTCATTGGAGTCAAATGAGTTGAAGGCTCTATGCGCACGAAAAGAGGAGGAGTTGATCAATCTCCAGGCAGGCTCGGAGAGAGCGCTCCAAGAGAGGGCCGAATTCATCGAGTAGTTAATCTGGTACCCATAATCTTATCTTTTATTGTCATAATTGGTGCTAATTATCTTGTCTCTACATTTTGCAGTTTGGGCAAAAGGATGCCCTAGTGGGCAGCTTCAGGGGAAGCTCATGGCCAAGGAAGCCGAGATCCTCGAGCTGACGTGGTTGAATGATGCCATGGCCTCGCAGAGGGACATACTTCAGGAAGAGCTATCCTCAACTCAGGGCTTCTTCGAGGTGCTCAGGAGGAGGCTGCTGCATTATCCGCGGCCAAGCTTGAGGCCGATGAATTTGTTCTTCATACAAAAGGGATGCTGGCATCGCAAATGATCGGGCCAAGGAGATATCCGAAAAGGCCGAGCTAAAACTGACTCGGGCTGTTGCTCATGCTCGCCTGCAAGCTAGGAGGCAAGCCTTCGAGGAAGCGAGTGCCAAAGGTGTCGATCTCTCTGCCGAGATTGAAGAAGCCAGGGCCTTGGAGGAAGAATCAATAATTTCAACTACTTCGGATCAGGGCTCTGGAAGCGACTCGGGTAGTAGTGAAGGCGAAGAATAGACTTACTTACTATTTTTGCTTTATCTTTTTTGTAAATAGGATCCTCGGGGGAGCATTGTAAAATACCCTTGTAAATATATTTTTTGGAATACAAAAGATCTCTTCGTTTCATATCTTCAAACTTTGTCCTATAATGTTTATGCAAAAGTCAACCTTCGAGCTTTGAATTTAGCTCTTTGGAGCTTGTACTTGCAGTAACAGAGATCCTCGAGATCGCATACCTTCTCGAGGCTAGGTTGGTATGGGGCTTTCGATCCCTCGAAGGCTGTATGACAGCATCATTCATATGACATGACCGTGAAGTGACCGAGGTGGCCCCGCCGGTAGACTTCTCCAAAAGTTATAATAATTTTGTCAGAATTAATTGGTCCTCAAAGTAGATGAATAGTCGCCGCTTGTTCTACATATATGCTCGCTTCTTCTTTAATTTAGGCTTTGCAGCTTGCAGAACTAGTTTTCTCTTTAAAGTTCTCTTCCTTCACTCAGCTTTTCTATATCTTTAGTTCAAAGCTTTTACTTGAGATTTTTTCCTCTTTATCTTTATTCAAATAGTTATGGCTACCGTGCCCAAATCCGCTCACAAAGAAGAGGGAACATCTACCTCTGCTTCTTGCCCGGCCGGTGGTACACCGCCGGCGTATGGAGAGTTAACCTTGAGTTATTTTTCTTTGAATAAAGACTTTGCACTAGAGAAAACCTTTGATGCTCCGGGCCATCAACAACATGCGTCGAGATTTATTCGATCGATAGAGGAGAATCACCTCGAGGCCATGAGGAGAGATTGTGGATGGGGAGAAAATGTGATGCTGCAGTTACCTTTCCGAGAAGAGTATAATGGCCCACGTATAGGGATTCCTGAACGTGTACACGTACCCATTTACATTGAGCCCCCTCAACCGCCTTGTGCTCGAATTTCAGTAAAAGGTATCAAGTCACTTTTGCTCAGATTCATCCGTCCTTCTGGCGGATATCGCTGATGATAAGGTTCTTTACTGAAAAAGCTGAGCTCGAGTTTACCCTTAGCCACCTTATCAGATTATATCGGCCTCTGCATTGTCGAGGCCCTATTGCGTTACGACGCTGATCCACCAAGCCTTTTATTTCCTATGACGATGAGGACCAGAACTAAGGATGGATGAGTTGAATTGTCCGAGTAAGGACCGTCGACATTATTCCTGCTAAGTTCGTGTCGCTCCCCGAAAAATGAAACTTCAAACATAAGTACTATATCGTACCTTAGTGCCCTTCGCTCTCGATGATATATAAGGATGCTTCTTTTCTCTTTCTCAACGGTCCCGTGGATGCCGGAAGAGTTCCCAGGTCTTGCGGACTAGACTCGAAGGCTGGCAGCTTCCTCGCCCTATGATGAATGCAAGTGGCGAGATCTGTCGAAGGGAAGACGGGAAGGAAAACACCACGGTATGTGTCATGTGATTGACCTTTGAGGAATGCTTTCCTTTATGTGTATTAACTCCGTCACCTCAGACATTGGTGGATTCTCTGAGATAACACCATACCCCCTCGAGGAAGGGGAAGGACCGTCAGCTTCAGAGCCGAGGGAGGATAATAAGCGAAAAAGGTCCTCGAAGGATGAGGACATTCATAACGAGGCGGGGCCTGCCCGGGGGCACAAAGAGATACCGCCACTGAAGAGGACCTTATATATGTCGGTTATTCTGTGGACATCAATACTCGTGGGGAGGATGTTTCTGCATCAATGGCTCGAACCAGGGAGCCTCCCAAGGTTTTCGAACCTGTTGGGCTTGAGACCTATAGCCTCGAGGGAGAGGTTCCACGAGAGGGAAGCAGCAAGAGTCCTTTACCACCATCTGCTTCCCACATTGAAGGTACTTTGAGGTACGTTCGGGGACAGGGGCCGCCTACATCAAATTGGGTCTCTGATCATATACCCACTGATAGCGGTTCAACTGGGGGCGATGAGACCAGGCCAGTTGACGTACACTCACCTTAAGAGGAGGCTCAGTGGCTCTGTTCCGTGGTGAGTTTTGGTTGACTTTGTTGGTTTTTCAGCTTTGTATTTTCATCTTTTGAACGAAAGATTCTTTTTCATAGGCTTTTGACAAGCTCAAGTACGAGCTGCTCCACTGTGAGGCCAAGTTGCGGGAAACCTTGGGCAAGGAAAAAATCTCTCAGGATTCTTGTGATAAGAATACAAAAGAGTTGATATATCTTTGATCGGAGATGAATTGGAGCTAATATTACGAAGGTAATCTCGAGAAATAGGTAATCCTTATTTTGAGGGGGGTACATGCCTCTTTTCCCATCTTTGAGAGCTAATGTTTGATATTTCAGTTGCAGAGAAAGACGGAAGCGCTTGAACGCCTCTAGGGTGAAGTCGGACAGGTCAATTCCGAATGCAATGCGCTAAAGGCGCAGATAGATGTTCATGATGCGGCCCAAAGGAATGCTTTGTCCATGGCTTCTACCCTCGAGGTACAACTCCGCACTGCTCGAGAAAGTAGCTTGATTCAGGCGGGCAGGATGGCCAAGCTCGAGACTGATCTTTTGAAGATGAAGGCCGAGGTCGTGGACGCCCGGGCTGAAGCTAAAGAAGTTCGAGCAAAGGCCGATAAGAAAGTGGCCATTTACTTGAAAGATGTTGCCGATGCTCGGGTCGAGCTGAGGGGACCCTTTGACAGAGAGAGGAGGGGCAATGAGTATACTTGATGCTGATCTCGGAGGGAGACCCTCG
>MDKI01080031.1:0-14029 GCA_005239505.1 Nicotiana paniculata
ACCCGCAACTGTTTTTATTGATAATAGTTTTATAATAAGTACGAGGAAAATGCTTTTTCATCCATAACTGTTTTTATTTAACAATAGTTTTCTGAATAAATACATGGATTTTGATCTTTCATTCGTAACTGTTTTATTCGATAACAATTTTTTTTTCCGAGTAAGTACAAATGAGGATGATATTTTACCCCTAACTGTTTTTGTTACAACAATTTTGAATAAATATAAAGATGTACATTTCTTCTTCGTGACTAATATTTTGCCTTTCAGCCTGAACATGCTCGAAGTTTTTTTGTGTTTTTGCATTAGGCTTTGTATTTGGATGACTCTTTTGATCTCTTTCGATTCTACTCGTATCACTTGTCTTGTTGGTTAGATGGGTCTTAAGGCTCGAGCTTTTGACTTTCTGATAGTCTTCTTTGCTTCATCTTAGCCTTCCATACTGTATAGTCCCTCAAGTGTTTGAGCTTTGAAGAATGAGATCTCGAGCACTTGAATATTCCTTCCTTGTGGTCCTTTTTCCTGAAAAGGAAAAACATTCCGGACTCGAAGGTATATAGTTTTTTAGATGATGACTGCTTAACCTTTTAAAACGTCCATCATAAAGTGTAACCCTAGACCGGGAATTGTGTTATTTCCTCGCATCTTTGCAGGTCTAATATCATTATCTGGTGATGGGTTAGCTTTATGCCTATCATCTGAAAAAGTTAGTAAAATTTTTAAATGTTCAAAATAAAATCGAACGTATGATACCTGACCGGGGGTATTTATTTTCCTTAGAAGTAATACTTCTTTAGGTGGATGGCATTCCAGCTTGTTGGTAGAACTCTTCCATCCATAGCTTCCAACTCATAGGCGCCCTTCCCAGTTATGCCTTGGATTTTGTAGGGTCCTTCCCAGTTTGGATTTAGCTTTCCTGCGCCTGCTTCTTTTGTTGATTAAAAGACTTTTTTGAGGACGAAGTCCCTAATCTTGAAGTACCTGAGATGAGATTTACGATTGTAATAACGCTCTATGATTTGTTTTTGAGCTGCCATCCATATCAGTGTTGCTTCTCTTTGTGGTTTGAGCAGGTCCAGATTGGTCCTCAATTTGTCGTCGTTTGCTTCCTCCATGGCTGTTGTGAACCTTATGCTTGGTTCGCCAATCTCCACATGTATTAAGGCTTCTTATCCATAGACAAGTGCGAACGGGGTTTCTCCAGTGGCTGTTTTTTAAGTTGTTCTGTATGCCCATAATACCGCTGGTAACTCATCAAGCTAGTTTCCTTTGGCTTTACCCAGCCGCTTTTTTAGATTGTTGATGATGACCTTATTCGTTGACTCAGCTTGACCATTAGCCACGGGGTGGTATGGCATTGAAGTGATCTGTTTGATTTGCCAGCTTTCGAAGAATTCTGTGATTTATTGTGGGCCATTATCACACACGATCTCTTTTGGTATCCTAAAGCGGCATATTATGTTTCGCCATAAGAAGGTTTTAACTTCCTTTTCTTGCACTTGTTTGAACGCTTCTGCCTCTACCCATTTTGTAAAATAGTCGATTAGCATGAGCAAAAACCGTACCTGTTCTTTTGCTGTGGGAAGAGGTCCTACTATGTCCATACCCCATTTTATGAAAGGCCTTGAGGATACTATTGGATGCAATAATTCCGTTGGTCGATGCATGTTATTGCCAAACCTTTGGCACCTATCGCATTTGATACGAAGTTCTCGGCTTCTTCTTCCATCTTAGGCCAATAGTATCCAGCTCTGGTTAGGGTTTTCACTAAGGATCTCGCCCCTGAGTGATTTCCACAGTGTCTTTTGTGGACTTCTTTCATCACAAATTCCATTTGGTTAGGTCCGAGGCATTTAGCTAGGGGTCCTACGAACATCTTGCAATAAAGCGAGTTGCAAATAAGGCAGTACCGTGCAACTTTGCGGCGAAGTGCTTTCCTGCCTTCAGGTACGGTGCCATTCTGCAAAAAAATTAAGAATTTCGTTTCTCCAGTCCCAAGTTAAGTCGTTGAAAGTTACCTCATTCCTGTCCTGGTCGATCATTGAGTGGAATAGTTGGACGATAATTGCATTGTCTTTGTTTGTGACTTCCGTGACTGCTGCGAGGTTAGCTAATGCATCTGCTTCTGCATTTTCCTCTCTAGGTATTTGCATTACCTTCCATGTTTTGAATTATCTCACGAGCTCTCGTGCTTTTTTAAGATAATGTTGCATTCGAGTCTCTCGAGCGATGTAAGTCCCCTGCATCTGATTTACTACCAGTTGGGAGTTGCTGTTGATCACGATTTGCTCGATTGATAGCTCTCGTGCGAGTTCAAGCCCTGTAATAACAACTTCGTACTCTGCTTCATTGTTAGTTATAGGATAAACACTTGATAGCTTGCCGTGTCTTTTCACCCCGTGGGTGATATTAAGACTATGCCTAAGCCAACACCTTTTATATTTGAGGAGCCATCAGTGAATAGGGTCCATAGGCCCAGATTAGCACCGTAAAAAGTTGTAACTCTTTTTCTACTTCAGGGATAATTCTATTACTAAAGTCAACAACAAAATCATCTAGTATTTTAGACTTAATTGCAGTCCTAGGCTGATAGATTATTTCACGCTCACTTAATTCTATGGCCCACTTGGCTAATCTTCCTGACAATTCTTGTTTATGCAGAATATTTCTTAAAAGATATGAAGTCACAACGGTGATTCACCTTGTGACATTGAAGATATGGTCGTAATTTTCTAGATGCCATCATTAAAGCTAAGGCTAATTTTTCCAGATGTGGATATCTTGTCTCAGCATCTAGCAAAGTTTTACTTACATAGTAGATAGGTGATTACTTACCTTTTTCTTCTTTTACCAGTACTGCACTTACAATAATTTTTGAAAAAGCCAGGTAGATGTACAATATTTCCCCTTCTTTTGGCTTTGAAAGCAGCGATGGTTTCGATAGATAAATCTTCAGATTCTTGAGGGCTTGCTGACATTCTTCAGTCCATTCGAACTGATTCTGCTTTTTGAGAACTGAGAAGAATTTATAACTTTTTCGGAAGACTTATAAATAAATCTTCCCAAAGCTGCTATTCTCCCTGTTAGTCTTTGAACTTCTCTTTTATTTATTAAAATATCAGGTATTTCTTCTATAGCTTTAATTTGAGCGGGGTTTACCTCTATTCCTCTGTTCAATACAAGGAAACCCAAAAATTTACCCGATTGCACTCCAAAAGTGCATTTTTCTGGATTTAGCTTCATATTATACCTACGTAAAATATCAAAAGTAGTAGAGAGATGCTGGAAATGGTCTTCCGCTTGTGCTGATTTTACCAACATATCATCAATATAAACTTCCATCGTCTTTCCAAGATTTTCTTGGAACATTTTAGTCACTAACCTTTGATAGGTGGCTCCGGCATTTTTAAGCCAAAAGGCATAACTTTATAACAATAAGTCCCCCTGTTTGTAATGAAGGAAGTTTTTTCTCATCTGAGGGATCCATTTTAATATGATTATAACCAGAATATGCATCTAAAAAGCTTAATAATTCATGACCTGTAGTGGCATCAATCACTTGATCTATATGTGGTAATAGGAATGAATCTTTGGGGTATGCTTTATTTAAGTCAGTATAATCTACGCATACTCTCCATTTGACATTCTTTTAGGTACTACCACGGTGTTGTCTAGCCAGTTAGGGTACGTTACCTCTTGTATCGAACCAATCTTCAAGAGTTTCTGTCCCTCTTCGTCAATCACTTGGTTCTTGAATGGTACTTGCTTTTTTTTTTCTTCTTAATAGGTACGAAGGATGGATCATCATTTAGTTTATGAGTCATCACTTCTAGTGGGATGCTTGTCATATCTGAGTGGGACCACACAAAGCAGTCTGCGTTAGACTTTAAGTAATCAATTAACTTACCTCTTCGACCGGGGCCCAACCTCGTGCCTATATACACTTTATGTTCATGTTTTTGTTTAGACAATGGAACAACTTTGAGCTATTCCGTAGTTGTTTTGATGTGCTCGTCTTCCTCCGGTTCATGAATGACGTCCGGTCTAGAATCTGCATCCGTGTGGTCTAATTCACCTTCCGTGGCAACTTGATTCACCTTCTCGTAAGTATTTTCTTTCGTACATGTTTCAACAATAATACCTTCCGTACCTATTTGGGTAGTAATTTCTTCCATGCATGTTTGGGCTGTGTTACCCGCTCGGGAGATTCCCTTATCTTGTGATTCTTCCACCTCTATTTTTTTGTTGTAGTGTACCACGGATTTTATATCTCTTGCGGTTTGCTGATCGCCTATAATTTGCTGAATTCCCCATTCAGAGGGGAATTTAATTACCTGATGCAAGGTGGATGGTATTGCTTTCATGTCGTGGATCCATGGCCTTCCCACGATTACATTATAAGCCATGTCAGTATCGATGACTTGGAACTTGGTACTTTTGTCACTCCCTCAACATAAGTGCTAAGCTCAATTTCTCCTTTTGTTATAACCGTAGAGTTATCAAACCCTGATATGGCTCATGCCCATTGGGATTACTTGATTCCCCAATAACATTTTTTCCACGACTCTTAGCCAAATGATATTGACTGAACTACCTGGATCAATCAACACTCTTTTTACGTTAGTGTCATGAATAAGTAAAGATATTACCAAAGCATCGTTGTGAGGAAGCATTAATCCGCCGATATCTGCATCATCGAAGGTTATATCGTCCTTTTCCATATTGTCACGAACCCGTTTTCCATGTGTAATTATGAACTTTGTGGTCATTTTGCAGACCACTCCGTTTACTTATTCACCTCAGTGTATCACGTTGACGGTTCGTTTTGGAGAAGGAGACTTTGGGGGCTCCTGCATGTTCTCCATATATGCTTGTTTACCTTTATCACTAAACAATTCTGTTAAATAGCCATGTTTCAATAAATTTTCTACTTCACCTTGTAAAAATCTGCAATCCGCAGTTTTGTGCCCATGATCGTCATGGAATTCACACCAGTGATCTGGGTTCCTTCTATTTGGATCTGATCACATCTCTTTGGGCCACTTAACCTTTTCTCCCATGTTCCTCAATATTGAGACAAGTTCAGTAGTACTTACATTAATGGTTTGATCCCCAATTCGGGTATTACCTCTAGGTCGTTCATCTTGATCTTTTCTGGATCTAGATGAGGATGAGACTATGTCTCTTCCTGGTGGTCTATAGTCTGACCTAGTGTTTTCGAACCTGGGACGAATATAACGTCCCGAGGGTCCTAAGTAAGGATCGTACATGTTTTTACCTGATCTTTTGTCTGATTCAGGACGTCTAGATCTGGAATGATCTTCATCTCTTGAACGAGCAATAATATCTTCTTCTATTATGAGTTTAGTACTATACATGTTGTTTAACCAAAGAATTAGACCCTTTGACTAAAGCTTATTTTTAATATGAATACGGGTTACTGATAATCAAGGTAATGGAGAAAAATGAATAATAGACAATATTGCAGAAATATAGAAAATCGAAGTTGATCGTATTCGAGAATCAGATGCCTTTACAAGTTGTATTCACCTCCCTTATATAGGAGATTCTTATAACGTACGACTCTTTCTATGGTTACTCATTAATGACTAATTATGACATTAATGAGGCGTTACAAAGGATAACGGTAATTGGGGTTCGGTTACATAACGTTCAATTAATCAATTATGGGTCCTTGAATCTGCCCGTAGCTTTGTCTAGATTCATTCTGACTGTGCCTCTCTCCCGTTTTGATCAAGTTGAGTTTCCCGTGGCTGATAAGTTCGTGGGTTTACTGAACCGTGCTCTTTTGTACCGTACCTCTTTAAAGAATCACATCCAGCTGTCGCATTTTCCTTTTTCCACGTGACTGACTGAGTTGTCAAAAGTTGGCTTACGTGTGAAACTCTTTTTTACCAATACAGATAGTCCCCCCGCTTACCATATATTTAACGATTAATATTTGGTAAGTGGATACTCATTTATGGCGGGAATATTTTGCCGCCGCTTTTTCTTGAATCATTGTATCCTTCTCTGCACCATAGGCATCGTTTGTCACTTACATTTAATACTCATACCACGTGTTCTTTTCGGATTGATTCTGCATTTACTCGGCACCTTTTAGGGCTTTTTGCGGCTGTGCCAGTCTCGAAGTGACATCTTCAATTATGACTTTTCATCATTATTTTCCTTTTTCTTCATGTTTGACGGTTGTCTTCAAGTATAAATACATGTTTTCTTTTCTTTGCTTCCACGAAACACTTTTCTAACTTTGTCTTTTGTAAAGAAATTTCTTCTTTGCCTTTGTAAACATGTCTTCTTCAAACCAACCTCAAAGAGTAATAGATATTGAAAGTTTAACGCCATCTTCTGCTCCGACTAGGAGTCGGAGGGGTGGTAGACTTAGAAGTCTAGGATCCACTCCTTCGAGGGGCTCCTCTTCTTCTCAGATAGTTCCTCCTCCTTCCACTAGATCTCCAGTTTCTCCGAGATTTATGGTTTCTCGGTCTTTGTCTAGAGGTAGAGGCGAACGCCTTCGTGAAACTGGAGTCGATGAAATTGCCCCTGCTGAGTTTGTTTTTTCTAAGGATAGTTAAGTTCTTGTAGATCAAATTTCTTCTCTTGATAGTGTCGAAAGATATCCAACCCTTATAACTGAGGGTCAGATTTCCCTTATTCGTAGGGAATGCTTTTGGAGGTCTTACTTTCCTGTCTATATTCCGAATAGTAACCAAAGAATAACGTCTTACAAGACGGGATATTATTTTGTTTATATGTATCCTTTCACTTTAGGGTTTAGACCCCTCATTGACCCAGTTATAATTGAATTTTTCTATTTTTTGAATATCTGCTTAGAACAAGTTGGCCCGCTTGTGTGGTGAGTTGTCGCATGTCTTAGGAGTTTGGCTTCTTTAGCCTCGGTTCCTTTTACCTTCAACCATCTTATTCACCTCTACTCTCCTAACTTATTTCGTGAAGGGGTTTGTACTCTGACTGCTAGAAGCAAAAGAGTGTTGGTAACCCTTGGAGATTATAAGGATAGGGGTTGGTACCTCTGGTATGTTGCTGTACCCACTGTTGGTTTAGTGGGTGAAGAAA
Organism: Nicotiana paniculata; assembly: GCA_005239505.1. NCBI lineage: Eukaryota > Viridiplantae > Streptophyta > Magnoliopsida > Solanales > Solanaceae > Nicotiana > Nicotiana paniculata. The sequence goes on from MDKI01080031.1 coordinate 7,099, forward strand.
ATCTTCCCTTACCTGAGAAGTGTAATCGCGCACGTGAGTATGTTTTAGCTCACATTTACGTTTTCTTGTTTTGACTTGAGATGTTTTATTAACACCGTGTCTAATTTTTCTTCTCTCAGCAATCATGAGTATGTTGAGAATGTCTCCGGTATTCGTGATTGGGTAGAAAAATTGTTGTTTGTTGCTCCTTTAGAAGAAAGATCTTGGAAGTATCTCGCTAGGAGGTATGGTTGGCAAGTAAACACCCACGGTAAGTGAAGCTCTTATTCTTGCTTCTTTCCTTACTCGAGTCTCTTTTTTTGTCGTCTAACTTTTTTCCCTTTTTAATAGGGTTCTCTGCTCGTGGGGTGTCTGCTTCATCTATACCGAAGATGTCTTTGGCTCAGGCCTAGGAAATTATTGTTGGTTCATCTTCCTCGAAGTCTCGTTCTGCAGAAGAAAAAGATGAGCTTACAACCTTAACCTCACCTTCCGTGTCTGTGATTGAGCCCCCTGTCCTTGATGATATTTCACATTCTCCTATTCATGAGGGTGTTGATCTTGCTCCTGACGGCGTCCCTTTGGTTGATGTCTTACCTGCTTCTTTGGGAGAAGCTGTTTCGTCTGTTCCTTTGACTATTTCAACTTCTACTATTGCTTTGCATGTAACTTCTTCAACTCTCTGTGCCTGCTTCTTTGCCCGTGGCTTCTCCAGCTCCTCAACCTTCCGTGCTTGTTGTTGTTCCATCTCTGCCTGCTTTCATGCCTTCCGTTAGGGAAGTAGGATCTTCCAGTAGAGAGATGCGGCAGGTGGTAATAGAGGTTCCAGCTGAGGGGAATCTTTTCAAGAAAACGGGTGAGCCCGAAGTGTGGCTCAAGCCTTTGATAGGTCCCCCTGAGAAATCAAAGCTAGCCAGCCACGGTGCTCTTACATGGGCCAATGAGGTCGTGCATATTTCTTTAAAGATATGATGCAAGTTATCCTCTTTCACTTTCGTATATGAGATTTACCACATCTGGCTGGTTTATTTCTTATAGATTAACCTTATAGGCATGGATCTTATGAAGAGGATTTCAAACATGGACCAAGAGACAAAAGAGTTGCAGGCCGATGTTGATAATTGTAGAGCACAATATGATATCCTAAGGATTGACATAGATGCTTTAAAAGAGGAAAGGAGTACTTTAAAGCGGCAGATGAGACTCATGGCAGCAGAACTGGGAGTTGAGAGGGCATCTTGCAGTCAGGCTGATAAAGATAAGAGTGTTTTGGAGCCTTCGTTCGCGGAGCAGCTATCCCTTGCCTCAGAGGAGATTAGAGACTTGAAGAACTTGTTGGGGCAGAAGGAGGAATACGCAGGCGATCTCGTGCAATCACTCACTCGTACTCAAGAAGACCTTCATAGGGCTTTAGACAAAGCTCAAACTTTATAGGAGTCGATTGGTCCATTAAGGGCCGCCCATGAAGCTGCGGAAGCGGAGAATGATGGATTGAGAGCTGAGCTTCAAGTATGGGCAAAGGATTATGAAGATTTGGAAGAGGTGGCTGTTGTCGATGTGACCTGGGCATATATGAATTCTTGCCTTGACACATTGATAGAAATGAGTCAAGAGGGTTTTTACCTTAGTGTTGATATAGCCAAAACTAAGGAAGCCATGGAGAAGGCTCAACAAGGTCATAACCTCTCTTCACCTGATTGTGAGATTCCAGCCGCTCATGCCTCTTCATCCCCAGTTGCTCCCGCTCCTTCTACCATTGAAGTCAACCCCTCTCTTGAAAAGATTTAGTTGGTTTATCCTTTTTTTTTTCTTTTTTTGTTATATCAATTGGTGGTTACCCCCAGTCCCATCGGGGGTAAATTTGGATTTCCTTGAAGTCTCCAAATGACAACTTAGGGTCACCACAATGTATATAAAATTTTTATACGGCTATGTATAAGTTAATACTTAGTTTTAGCCGTTTTAGTATATAAATGTTAGTTCAACTTTTGTTGAGTTTCTGTTTTACTCTTTAAGTCTTTTGCATGCTTCATTTTTTGAGGTTTTAGTTTTACCTTCGAGTTTTGCATGGGGAATGCTTTAGATTACTCGTACCTTTTTTGTAATAGGTACGATGTCATATCAAATGTGTGCCTTTTTGTAATAGGCATAGTTTATGGAAGAGGGCCCTTTATAATTGGCATGAAGAAGACGTCTCAACTTCATGATAATGCAATAGATTGATAGGAATTTTACACGTGTTTGATTATCGTCTAAAACTCTTGCTTGCAACTGTTTTTGTTTAAAAGATTTGATATAATCTTGTATTTCGTAACTATTTTTCATAGGTAACATTTTTTCGATATTAATACAAGGAAACAACTGTTTTTTTTTATTAGTAACAGTTTTTGTAAAAATTGGGGGTTTTACCCGCAACTCTTTTGGAAACAGTTTTCTAATAAGTGCGAGGGAAATATTTTCTTATTCGTAATTTTTTTTATTTGATAACGGTTATTCGAACAAATACAAGGATTTAGATCTTTTCATCCATAACTGTTTTATTTGAGAACAATTTTTTGAATAGTACATTGATGATGATCTTTTACCCCTAACTGTTTTTGTTACAACATCTTTGAATAAGTATAAAGATGTACATTTCTTTCTCGTGACTAATATTTTGCCTTTCAAACTGAATATGTTTGAAGGTTTTTGCCTTTTGCATTAGGCTTTGTATTTGGATGGCTCTTTTGATTTCTTTCAATTCTGCTCGTGTCACTTGTCTCGTTGGGTAGATGGGTCTTCAGGCTCGAGTTTTTGACTTTCTGATAGTCTTCTTTGCTTCGTCTTAGCCTTCCATACTATATAGTCCCCCAAGTGTTTGATCTTTGAAGAATGAAATCTCGAGCACTTGATTATTCCTTCCTTGTGGTCCTTTTCCTGAAAAGGAAAAACATTTCGGACTCGAATATATAGTTTTTTAGATGATAACTGTTTAACCCTTTTAAAACGTCCATCAGAAAATGTAACCCTAGACCGGGAATTGTGTTATTTCCTCACGTCTTTGCATGTCTAATATCATCATCTGGTGATGGGTTAGCTTTGTGCCTATAATCTAAAAACGTTAGTAAGATTTTTAAATGTTCAAAATAAAATCGAACGTGTGATACCTGACGAGGGTATTCTTTTCTTTTAGAAGTAATACTTCTTTAGATGGATGGAGTTCCAGCTTGTTGGTAGAACTCTGTCTTCCATAGCTTCTAACTCATAGGCGCCTTTCCCAGCCATGCCTCGGATTTTGTAAGGTCTTTCCCAGTTTGGATTTAGCTTTCCTACACCTGCTTCTTTCGTTGATTGAAAGACTTTTTGAGGACGAAGTCCCAATATTAAAGTATCTGAGATGAGATTTACGGTTGTAATAACGCTCTATGATTTATTTTTGAGTTGCCATCCGTATTAATGTTGCTTCTCTCCGTGGTTCGATCAGGTCCAGGTTGGTCCTTAATTCGTCGTCGTTTTCACCTTCCATGGATGTTGAGAACCTTATGCTTGGTTCGCCAATCTCCATAGGTATTAAGGCTTATGAGCCATAAAAAAGTGCGAACGGAGTTTCTTCCGTGGCTATCTTTGAAGTTGTTCTATATGCCCATAGTACCGCTGGTAACTCATCATGCCAGTTTCCTTTGGCTTTATCCAGCCTCTTCTTTAGATTGTTGATGATGACCTTATTCATTGACTCAACTTGACCATTAGCTACGGGGTGGTACGGCGTTGAAGTGATCCGCTTGATTTGCCAACTTTCGAAGAATTCTGTGATTTGCGAGTCTATGAATTGTGGGCCATTATCACACACGATTTCCTTTGGTATTCCAAAGCGGCATATTATGTTTCCCCATAAGAATCTTTTAACTTCCTTTTCTCGCATTTGTTTGGACGTTTCTGCCTCTACCCATTTTGTAAAATAGTCGGTTAGCACGAGTAAAAACATAATTGTCCTTTAACTGTGAAAAGAGGTCCCACTATGTCCATACCCCATTCATGAAAGGCCATGGGGATATTATTGGATGTAATAATTCCGCTGGTCAATGCATGTTATTGGAAAACCTTTGGCATCGGTCACATTTGGATACAAAATTCTCGGCTTCTTCTTCCATCTTAGGCCAATAGTATCCAGCTCTAATTAGTGTTTTCACTAAGTATCTCGCCCCTGAGTGATTTCCACAGTGTCATTCGTGGACTTCTTTCATCACAAATTCTGTTTGGTTAGGTATGAGGCATTTAGATAGGGGTCCTCCGAACATCTTGCGATAAAGTGAGTTGCGAATAAAGCAGTACCGTGTAGCTTTGCGGCGAAGTGCTTGAGTTGCTTTCCTGTCTTGAGGTACGGTGCCATTCTGCAAAAAATTAAGAATTTCGTTTCTCCAGTCCCAGGTTAGGTTGTTTAAAGTTACCTCATTCTTGTCCTGGTCTATTATTGAATGAAATAGTTGAACGACAATTGTATTGTCTTTTTTCATTACTTCCGTGACTGCTGCGAAGTTAGCTAGTGCATCTGCTTATGCATTTTCCTCTCTAGGTATTTTCATTACCTTCCATGTTTTGAATTGTCTCACGAGCTCTCGTGCTTTTTCCAGTTACTGTTGCATTCTAGTCTCTCGAGTGATGCAAGTCCCCTGTATCTGATTTACTACCAGTTGGGAGTCGCTGTTGATCACAATTTGCTCGATTGAGAGCTCCCGTGCGAGTTCAAGCCCTATCGTATCGAACCAATATTCAAGATTTTTTGTACCTCTTTGCCGATCACTTGGTTCTTGAATGGTCCTTGCTTTCTTTTCTTCTCTTCGAGTAGGGCCTAGCCTCGTGCCTATATATACTTTATGCTCAGGCTTTTGTTCAGATAATGGAACAACTACGAGCTCCTCCGCAGTTGTTTTGATGTGCTCATCTTTCTCCGGTTCACGAATGACGTCCATTCTGCGAATCTGTTTCTATGTGGTATAGTATACCTTCCGTGGTAACTTGATTTTCCTTCTCGTAAGTATTTTCTTTCGTACCTATTTCAGCAATAATACCTTCCGTACCCATTTAGGTAGTAATTTCTTCCATGCTTGTTTGGGTTGTGTTACCTACTTGGGAGATTCCCTTATCTCGTAATTCTTCCACCTCTATTTTCTTGTTGTAGTGTACCCCATAGTTTATATTTCTTGCGGTCTGCTGATCTCCTTTGATTTGTTGAATCCCCCATTCAGAGGGAAATTTAATTACCTGATGCAACGTGGAGGGTATCGCTTTCATGTCGTGGATCCATGGCCTTCCAATGATCACGTTATAAGCCATGTCAGTATCGATGACTTAGAACCTGGCACCATTGCTCACCCCCTCAGCATAAGTGCTAAGCTCAATTTCTCCTTTTGTTATAATCTTAGAGTTATCAAACCCTGATACAACTCGTGCTTTTGGGTTTACTTGATTCCCCAGTAGCATTTCTTCCACGACTCTTAGCAAAATGATATTGACTGGACTGCCTGGATCAATCAACACTCTTTTTACGTTAGTGTCATGAATAAGTAAAGATATTACCAGAGCATTATTATGCGGAAGTATTAATTCGCTGATATCTGCATCATCGAAGGTTATATCATCTTCTCCACGAGCCCGTTTCCCATGTGTAATTGTGAACTTTGTGGTTGTTTTGCAAATCACTTTGTTTACTTCTTCACCCCCGTGTATTAAATTAATGGTTCGTTTTGGAGAAGGAGGATTTGGGGGCTCCTGCTTGTTCCTCATATATGCATGTTTACCTTTATCACTAAACAATTCTGTTAAATAGCCCCGTTTTAACAAATTTTCTACTGCACCTTATAAAAATCTGCAATCCACGGTTTTGTGCCCATTATCGTTGTGAAATTCACACCAGTGATCTGGGTTTCTTCTACTTGAATTAGACCGCATCTCTTTGGTCCACTTAACTTTGTATCCCATGTTCCTCAATATTGAGACAAGTTCAGTATTACTTACATTAAAGGTACCAATTTGAGTACTACCTTTAGGTCGTTCATCTCGATCTTTTCTGGATCTAGACGAGGATGAGACTACGTCTCTTCCTTGTGGTATATATTCCGACCAAGTGTTTTCGAACCTGGGGCGGATATCGCGTCCCGAGGGTCCTAAGTAAAAATCGTACCTGTTTTTACCTGATCTTCTATCTGATTGAGGATGTCTGGATCTGGAATGATCTTCAGCTCTCGAACGAGCAATGATATCTTCTTCTATTCTGAGTTTAGTACTGTACCTGTTATATACATCGTTCCATGTTGTAGCGGAGAATTCTCTTAGAGTCTCCTTAAGTCGTCTCGTGGCTTCTGAGATTTTATCTTTTAGGTTGTCTGAAAATGCCATGGCTGCCCAATTATCAGGCACCCTAGGTAACTGCATTCTTTCTCGTTGAAACTTGTCTACTAACTCACATAGTAGTTCCGTGTCTCCTTGTTTTATTTTGAATATGTCTTCCATTCTCTTCTCAACTTTTTGTGCACCAGAGTGTGCTTTTATAAACGAATCTGCAAGCTCAGCAAAAGAGTCAATATAATTTTCAGGGACAAGAGAATATCAGGTTAGGGCCCCTTTGGTAAGTGTTTCCCCAAATTTTTTGACAAGGACTGATTCAATCTCTTGTTTCGTTAAGTCGTTGTCTTTTACCCCAGTAGTGAAAGCAGTCAAATGGTCGCGTGGGTCAGTTGTTCCATCATATTTGGGAACATCAGGCATTTTAAACTTCTTGGGTATATGCAAGGGTGCCGAACTTGGCTTCCAAGGTTGATAAGAATATCTATCAACATCGATGCCTTTGATGATAGATGGTACTCCAGGAATTTGTTCGATGCGATCGTTCTACTCCATCTGTTTCTGCATAGTTAGCAGTAAATTTTGTAATTCTGAGTTATTAGATATACCTGATCTCGTTTCGAGAGATTCA
>ML330804.1:0-11879 GCA_005239505.1 Nicotiana paniculata
ATTCCGCAACTCCTGCATGTATTATCGCCTGCCATAGTCCAGGCCGGACGCCTTGGTACAAAGCCGACACTGGATCACATGATATTTGTTCGGGACATCAAATACGACCCAAGGAACCATAACCAATGCTTCGAAATGATCATGTTACATTTTTTGGCATTTTATGGCAATTAAACTGGAATTCCGCCAGTCGTGCCTGTATTTTCGCCTGCCATGGTCCAGGTCGGACGCCTTGGCACGGAGCCACTACTGGATCGCATAATATTTGTCCGGGACATCTAATACAAACCAAGGAACCATAACCAATGCTTCTAAATGATCAAGTTATATTTTTTGGCATTTTATGGCAATTAACCTGGAATTCCGCCAATCGTGCGTGTCTTATCGCCTGCCATGGTCCAAGCTGGACGCCTTGGTAAGTAGCCAGTACCGGATCGTATAATATTTTTCTGGGACATCATATACTACCCAAGGAACCATAAACAACTTTTTCTAAATGATCAAGTTACATTTTTTGGCATTTTATGGCAATTAAACTGGAATTCCGCCAGTCGGGCGTGTATTATCGCGTGCCATGGTCCATGCCATACGCCTTGGCACGGAGCCAGTACCGGATCGCATGATATTTGTCCGGGACATCTAATACGAACCAAGGAACCATAAACAATGCTTCTAAATGATCTAGTTACATTTTTTGGCATTTTATGGCACTTAAAGTAGAATTGCGCAAGTCGTGCCTGTATTATCGTCTGCCATGGTCGAGTCCAGAGGCCTTGGTACGGATCCGGTAACGGATCACATGATATTTTTTCGGGAGATCAAATACGATCCAAGGAACCATAACCACCGCTTCGAAATGATCAAGTTACATTTTTTGGCATTTTATGTCAATTAAACTGGAATTCCGCAAGTCGTGCCTGTCTTATCGCCTGCCATAGTCTAGGCCGGACGCCTAGGTACGGAGCCGGTACCATATCCCATGATATTTGTCCGGGACATCAAATACAACCTAAGGAACCATAACCAACGCTTCGAAATGATCAAGTTAAATTTTTTGGAAATTTATGGCAATTAAATTGGAATTCTGCCAGTTGTGCCTATATTATCTCTTGCCATGGTCCAGGCCAGGCACCTTGGTACGGAGCTGGTACCGGATATTTGTACGAGACATCAAATACAACCCAAGGAACCATAACCAATGTTTCAAAATTATCAAGTTACATTTTTTGGCATTTTATGGCAATTAAACTGGAATTCCACCAGTCGTGCCTGTATTATCGCCTGCCATGGTCCAGGCCGGACGCCTTGGTACGGAGTCGGTACCTGATAACATGATATTTGTCCAGGACATCAAATACGGCCCAAGTAACCTTAACTAACGCTTCTAAATGATCAAGTTACATTTTTTGGCATTTTATGGCAATTAAACTGGCATTCTGCCAGAAGTGCTTGTATTATAACCTACCATGGTCCAGGCCGGACGCCTTGGTACGGAGCCGTTACCGGATCGTATGAAATTTGTCGGAGACATCAATACGACCCACGGAACCATAACCAACGCTTTGAAATGATCAAGTTACATTTTTTGGCATTTTATGGCGATTAAAATGGAATTCCGCTAGTCATGCCTGTATTATTCCCTACTATGGTCCAGGCCGGAGGCCTTGGTAGGGAGACGGTACCAGATCACATGATATTTGTCCTGGACATCAAATACGACCCAAGGAACCATAACTAACGCTTCGAAATGATAAAGTTACATTCTTTTTGGATTTTATGGCAATTAAAATAGAATTTTGCTAGTCGTGCCTATATTATCGCCTGCCATGGTCCAGGCAGGACGCCTTGGTACGGAGCCGGTACCGAATCGCATCATATTTTTCCGGGAAATCAAATATGACCCAAGGAACCATAACCAACGCTTCGAAATGATCAATTTACATTTTTTGGCATTTTATGACAATTAAACTGGAATTCCGTCAGTCGTGCATGTATTATCGCCTGCCATGGTCCAGGCAGGACGCCTTGGTACGGAGCCGGTACCGAATCGCATCATATTTTTCCGGGAAATCAAATATGACCCAAGGAACCATAACCAACGCTTCGAAATGATCAATTTACATTTTTTGGCATTTTAGGGCAATTAAACTGGAATTCCGCTTGTCATGCCTGTATTATCGCCTACCATGGTCCAGGCCGAACGCCTTGGTATGGACCGGTACCGGATCGCATGATATTTGTCCGGTACATCAATACGACCCAAGTAACCATAAACAACGCTTCGAAATGATCAAGTTACATTTTTTGGCAGTTTATGAAAATTAAACTGGAATTCCGCTAGTCGTGCCTGTATTATTGCCTTCCATGGTCCAGGCCGGACACCTTGGTATGAAGCCGGTACCGGGTCGCATGATATTTTTCCGGGACATTAAATATGACCCAAGGAACCATAACCAACGCTTCGAAATTATCAAGTTACATTTTTTGGCATTTTATGACAATTAAACTGGAATTCCGTCAGTCGTGCATGTATTATCGCCTGCCATGGTCCAGGCCGGACGCCTTGGTACGGAACCGGTACCGGATAGCATGCTATTTGTCCGGTACATCAAATACGACCCAAGTAACCATAACCAATGCTTCAAAATGATCAAGTTACATTTTTTGGCATTTTATGGCAATTAAATTGGAATTCCGCAAGTCGTGCTTGTATTATTTCCTGCCACGGTCCAGGCCGGACAACTTGGTACGAAGCCGGTACCGGGTCGCATGATATTTTTCCGGGACATTAAATATGAGCCAAGGAACCATAACCAACGCTTCAAAATGATCAAGTGACATTTTTTGGCATTATGGTAATTAAACTGGAATTCCGTCAGTCGTGGATGTATTATCGCCTGCCATGGTCCAGGCCGGACGCCTTGATACGGAGTCGGTATCGGATCGCATGATATTTGTCCAGGATATCTAATACCCAAGAAACCATAACCAACACTTCAAAAGGATCAAGTTACATTTTTTGGCATTTTATGGCAATTAAACTAGAATTCCGCCAAGTCGTGCCTGCATTATCGCCTTCCATGGTCCAGGCCAGACGCCTTGGTACGTATTCGGTACCAAATCGCATGATATTTATTCGGGACATCAAATACAACCCAAGGATTCATAACCAACGCTGCGAAATTATCAAGTTACATTTTTTGGAATTTTATGACAATTTAACTGGAATTCCGCCAGTCGTGCCTGTATTATTGCCTACCATAGTCCAGGCCGGACACCTTGGTACGGAGCCGGCACCGGATCACATGATATTTCTCCGGTACATCAAATACGACCCAAGGAACCATAACCAACATTTCGAAATGATCAAGTTACATTTTTTGGGCATTTTATGGCAATTAAACTAGAATTCCGCCAAGTCGTGCCTACATTATCGCCTTCCATGGTCCAGGTCGGACGCCTTGGTACGTAGCCGGTACCAAATCGCATGTTATATTTCTGGGTCATCAAATACAACCCAAGGAACCATAACCAACTCTTTGAAATGATCAAGTTACACTTTTTGGCATTTTATGGCAATTAAACTGGAATTCTGCAAGTCGTGCTTGTATTATCATCTGCCATAGTCCAGGCCGGACGCCTTGGTATGGAGCATGTACCGGATCACATGATATTTTTCCGGAAAATCAAATAAGACCCAAGGAACCATAACAAACGCTTCGAAATAATCAAGTTACATTTTTTGGCACTTTATGGCAATTAAACTTGAATTGCGCTAGTCGTGCATGTATTATCGCCTACCATGGTCCAGGCCGTACGCCTTGGTACGGAGCCGGTACCAGATCACATGATATTAATACGACCCAAGGAACCATAACCAACACTTCGAAATGATCAAGTTACATTTATTGGAATTTTATGGCAATTAAATTGGAATTCCGCCAGTCGTGCCTGCATTATCGCCTTTCATGGTCCAGGCCAGAGGCCTTGGTACGGAGCCGGTACCGGATCGCATGATATTTTTTCAGGACATCAAATACGACCCAAGGAACCATAACCACCGCTTCGAAATGATTAAGTTATATTTTTGGCAATATATTGCAATTAAACTGGAATTTCGCCAGTCGTGCCCGTATTATCGCCTGCCATGGTCCAGGTCGGAGGCCTTGGTACGGAGCCGGTACCGGATCACATGATATTTTATCGGGAAATCAAATACGACCCAAGGAACCGTTACCAACGCTTTGAAATGATCAAGTTACAGTTTTTGGCATTTTATGGCAATTAAACTGGAATTCCGCCAGTCGTGCATGTATTATCGCCTGCCATGGTCCAGGCCGGACGCCTTGGTACAGAGCCGGTACCAGATCACATGATATTTGTCCGGGACATCAAATACGACCCAAGGTACCACAACCAACACATCGAAATGATCAAGTTACATTTTTTGGCATTTTATGGCAATTAAACTGGAATTCCGCCAGTCGTGCCTTTATTATCGCCTGCCATGGTCCAGGCNTCCGGTACCGGATCGCATGAAATTTTTCCGGAACATCAAATACGACCCAAGGAACCATAACCAATGCTTCGAAATGATCAAGTTATATTTTTTGGCATTTTATTTCAATTAAACTGGAATTCTGCAAGTCATGCATGTATTATCGCCTGCCATAGTCCAGGCCGGACGGCTTGGTAAAAAGCCGGTACTGGATCGCATGATATTTATTCATGATATCAAATAAGACCAAAGGAACCATAACCAACGCTTCGAAATGATCAAGTTACATTTTTTGGCATTTTATGGCAATTAAACTGGAATTCTGCCAGTCGTGCATGTATTATCGCCTGCCATGGTCCAGGCCGGACGCCTTGATACGGAGCCGGTACTAGATCGTATGATATTTGTCCGGGACATCAAATACGACCCAAGGAACCATATCCAACGCTTCGAAATTATCAAGTTACATTTTTTGACGTTTTATGGCAATTAAACTGGAATTCCGCAAGTCATGCCTGTATTATCGCCTACCATGGTTTAGGCCGGACGCCTTGGTATGGAGCCGGTATCGGATAGCATTATATTTTTCCAGGACATCAAATACATCCCAAGTAACCATAACCAACACTTCGAAATGATCAAGTTACATTTTTTGGCATTTTATGGCAATTACACTGGAATTCTGCAAGTCGTGCCATTATTATCATCTGCCATGGTCCAGGCCGGGCGCTTTGGTATGGAGCCGGTACCAGATCACATTATATTTGTCCGAGACATTAAATACGATCCAAGGAACCATAGCCAATACTTCGAAATGATTAAGTTACATTTTTTGGAATTTTATGGCTATTAAATTGGAATTCCGCCAGTCGTGCCTGTATTATCGCTTGCCATTGTCCAGGCCAAAGGCCTTGGTACGGAGCAGGTACCAGATCGCATGATATTTTTTCGAGACATCAAATACGACCCAAGGAACCATAACCAATGCTTCGAAATGATCAATTTACATTTTTTTGCATTTTATGGAAATTAAACTGGAATTTCGCAACTCCTGCATGTATTATCGCCTGCCATGGTCCAGGCCGGAGGCCTTAGTACGGAGCCGGTACCGGATCGCATGATTTTTTTTGGGACATCAAATACGACCCAAGGAACCATAACCAATGCTTCGAAATGATCAATTTACATTTTTTTGCATTTTATGGAAATTAAACTGGAATTTCGCAACTCCTGCATGTATTATCGCCTGCCATAGTCCAGGCCAGACGCCTTGGTACAAAGCCGGTACTGGATCGCATGATCTAGTTACATTTTTTGGTATTTTATGGCACTTAAAGTAGAATTTTGCAAGTCGTGCCTGTATTATCGTCTGACATGGTCCAGGACAGAGGCCTTGGTACGGAGCCGGTAACGGATCGCATGATATTTTTTTGGGACATCAAATACGACCCAAGGAACCATAACCACCGCTTCGAAATGATCAAGTTACATTTTTTGGCATTTTATGTCAATTAAACTGGAATTCCGCAAGTCGTGCCTGTCTTATCGCCTGCCATAGTCTAGGCCGGACGCCTTAGTACGGAGCCGGTACCATATCCCATGATATTTGTCCGGGACATCATATACGACCTAAGGAACCATAGCCAATGCTTCGAAATGATCAAGTTAAATTTTTTGGCAGTTTATGGCAATTAAATTGGAATTCTGCCAGTTGTGCCTATATTATCTCTTGCCATGGTCCAGGCCAAGCGCCTTGGTACAGAGCTGGTACCGGATATTTATACGAGACATCAAATACGACCCAAGGAACCATAACCAATGCTTCAAAATTATCAAGTTATATTTTTTGGCATTTTATGGCAATCAAACTGGAATTCCACCAATCGTGCCTGTATTAGCGCCTGCCATGGTCCAGGCCAACGTCTTGGTACGGAGCCGGTATCGGATAACATGATATTTGTCCAATACATCAAATACGGCCCAAGTAACCTTAAATAACGCTTCTATATGATCAAGTTACATTTTTTGGAATTTTATGGCAATTAAACTGGCATTCTGCCAGAAGAGCCTGTATTATCACCTACCATGGTCCAGGCCGGACGCCTTGGTACGGTGCCGTTACCGGATCGTATGATATTTGTCCGAGACATCAAATACGACCCACGGAACCATAACCAACTCTTTGAAATGATCACGTAACATTTTTTGGCATTTTATGGCAATTAAAATGGAATTTCGCTAGTCGTGCCTATATTATCGCCTACCATGGTCCAGGCAGGACGCCTTGGTACGGAGCCGGTATTGGATAGCATGATATTTTTCTGTAATATTAAATACGACCCAAGGAACCATAACCAATGCTTCGAAATGATCAAGTTACATTTATTGGCATTTTATGGCGATTAAAATGGAATTCCGCTAGTCATGCCTGTATTATTCCCTACTATGGTCCAGGCCGGACGCCTTGGTAGGGAGCCGGTACCAGATCACATGATATTTGTCCGGCACATCAAATACAACCCAAGGAACCATAACTAATGCTTCGAAATGATGAAGTTACAATCTTTTCTGGATTTTATGGCAATTAAAATGGAATTTTGCTAGTCGTGCCTATATTATCGCCTGCCATGGTCCAGGCACGACGCCTTGGTACGGAGCCAGTACCGGATCGCATCATATTTTTCCGGGACATCAAATATAACCCAAGGAACCATAACCAACGCTTCGAAATGATCAATTACATTTTTTGGCATTTTAGGGCAATTAAACTGGAATTTCGCTTGTCGTGCCTGTATTATCGCCTACCATGGTCCAGGCCGGACGCCTTGGTATGGAGCCGGTACCGTATCGCATGATATTTATCCGAGACATCATATACGACCTAAGGAACCATAATCAACGCTTTGAAATGATCTACTTACATTTTTTGGCTTTTTATGGCAATTAAACTGTAATTCCACCAATAGTGCATGTATTATCGCCTGCCATGGTCAAGGTCGGACGCCTTGGTACGGAGCCGGTATTGGATAGCATGATATTTGTCTGGGAAAAAAATACGACCCAAGGAACCAGAGCCAAAGCTTCGAAATGATCAAGTTACATTTTTTTCGCATTTTATGTCAATTAAACTGGAATTCCGCAAGTCGTGCCTGTATTATCGCCTGCCATAGTCTAGGCCGGACGCCTTGGTACGAAGCCGGTACCAGATCACATGATATTTTTTCGGGACATCAAATACGACCCAAGGAACCATAGCCAACGCTTCGAAATGATCAAGTTACATTTTTTGGCATTTTATGGCAATTAAACTGGAATTCCGCCAGTCGTGCCTGTATTATCGCCTGCCATGGTCCAGGCCGGACGCCTTGGTACGGAGCCGGTACCGGATCGCATGATATTTTTCCGGGACATCAAATACGACCCAAGGAACCATAACCAACGCTTCGAAATGATCAAGTTACATTTTTTGGCATTTTATGGCAATTAAACTGGAATTCCGCCAGTCGTGCCTGTATTATCGCCTGCCATGGTCCAGGCCGGACGCCTTGGTACGGAGCCGGTACCGGATCGCATGATATTTTTCCGGGACATCAAATACGACCCAAGGAACCATAACCAATGCTTCGAAATGATCAAGTTACATTTTTTGGCATTTTATGGCAATTAAATTGGAATTCTGCCA
Organism: Nicotiana paniculata; assembly: GCA_005239505.1. Lineage (NCBI taxonomy): Eukaryota > Viridiplantae > Streptophyta > Magnoliopsida > Solanales > Solanaceae > Nicotiana > Nicotiana paniculata. The sequence goes on from ML330804.1 coordinate 8,181, forward strand.
GTCGTGCCTGTATTATCGCCTGCTATGGTCCAGGCCGGACGCCTTGGTACGGAGCCGATACCGGATCGCATGATATTTTTCCGGGACATCAAATACGACCCAAGGAACCATAACCAATGCTTCGAAATGATCAAGTTACATTTTTTGGCATTTTATGGCAATTAAACTGGAATTCCGCCAGTCGTGCCTGTATTATCGCCTGCCATGGTCTAGGCCGGACGCCTTGGTACGGAGCCGGTATCGGATAGCATGATATTTTTCTGTAATATTAAATACGACCCAAGGAACCATAACCAATGCTTCGAAATGATCAAGTTACATTCCGCCAGTCGTGCATGTTTTATCGCCTTCCATGGTCCAGGCCGGAGGCCTTTGTACGGAGCCGGTACCGGATCGCATGATATTTTTTCGGGACATCAAATACTACCCAAGGAACCATAACGAACGCTTTGAAATGATGAAGTTACATTTTTGGCATTTTATGGCAATTAAACTGGAATTCTGCTAGTTGTGCCCGTATTATCGCCTGCCATGGTCCAGGCCGGAGGCCTTGGTACANTGTCCGGGACATCAAATATGACCCAAGAAACCATAACCAACTCCTCGAAATGATCAAGTTAAATTTTTTGTCATTTTATGTCAATTAAACTGGAATTCCGCAAGTCATGCCTGTATTATCGCCTGCCATAATCCAGGCCAGACGCTTTGGTACAGAGCCGGTACCAGATCACATGATATTTTTTCTGGACATCAAATATAACCCAAGGAACCATAACCAACGCTTCGAAATGATTAAGTTACATTTTTTAGCATTTTATGGATATTAAACTGGAATTCCGCTAGTCGTGCATGTATTATCGCCATCCATGGTCCAGGCCGGACGCCTTAGTATGGTGCCGGTACCGGATTGCATGATATTTTTTTGGGACATCAAACGCGACCTAAGGAACCATAACCAACACTTCGAAATGATCAAGTTACATTTTGGCATTTTATGGCAATTAAACTTGATTTCCGACAGTCGTGTCGTTATTATCACCTGCCATGGTCCAGGACGGACTCCTTGGTATGGATCCGGTACCGAATTGCATGACATTTGTCCAAGACGTCAAATAGGACCCAAGGAACCATAACCAACGCTTCGTAATGATCAAGTTACATTTTTTGGAATTTTATGGCAATTAAACTGGATTTCCCCTAGTCGTGCCTATATTATCGCCTGCCATGGTCCATATTGGACACCTTGGTACGGATCCGGTACCGGTTCGCATGATATTTCTACAGGAAATCAAATAAAACCCAAGGAACCATAACCAAATCTTCGAAATGATCAAGTTACATTTTTTGGCATTTTATGGCAATTAAATTGGAATTCCGCCAGTCGTGCCTGTATTATCGCCTGCCATGGTCCAGGCCGGACGCCTTGGTATGGAGCCGATACCGGATTGCATGATATTTGTTTGGAAATAAAATTCGACTTTAGGAACCATAACCAATGCTTCAAAATGATCGATTTACGTGTTTTTCCATTTTATGTCAATTAAACTAGAATTCCCCTAGTCGTGCCTGTATTATCGCCTGCCATGGTCCAGGCCGGACGCCATTGTACGGAATCGGTACCGGATCACATGATATTTATCCGGGACAGCAAATACGACCCATGGAACCATAACCAACGCTTCAAAATGATCAAGTTACATTTTTTGGCATTTTATGGCAATTAAATTGGAATTCCGCCAGTCGTGCCTGTATTATCGCCTACCATGGTCCATGTCGGACGCCTTAGTACGGAGCCGGTGCTGGATCACATGATATTTGTTCGGACATCAAATATGACATTAGGAACCATAGCCAACGCTTTGAAATGATGAAGTTACATTTTTTGCAATTTTGTGGCAATTAAACTGGAATTCCGCCAGCCGTGCCTGTATTATCGCCTGCCATAGTCCAGGCCGGACGCCTTGGTACGGAGCCGGTACNAATGATCAAGTTACATTTTTTGGCATTTTATGGCAATTAAACAGGAATTCCGCTAGTCGTGCCTATATTATCGCTTGCCATGGTCCAGGCCGGACGCCTTCATACGGAGCTGGTACTGGGTCGCACGATATTTTTCCGGGACATCAAATATGACCCAAGGAACCATAACTAACGCTTCGAAAGAGTCAAGTTACATTTTTTGGCATTTTATGGCTATTAAACTGGAATTCCGTCAGTCGTGCCTGTATTATCGCCTGCCATGGTCCAGGTCGGACGACGTGGTACGTAACCAGTACCGAATTGCATGATATTTATCCGGGACATCAAATACGACCCAAGGAACCATAATCAACGCTTCGAAATGATCAAGTTACATTTTCTGGCATTTTATGGCAATTAAACTGGAATTCAGCCAGTCGTGCCTGTATTATCGCCATCCATGGTCCAGGCCGGACGCCTTGGTTCGGAGCCGATACCGGATATCATGATATTTGTTTGGGACATCAAATACGAGACAAGGAACCATAACCAAAGCTTCGAAATGATCAAGTTACTTTTTTTGGCATTTTATGGCAATTAAACTGGAATTTCGCCAGTCGTGCCTCTCCTATTGCCTACCATGGTCTAGGCCGGACACCTTGGTACGGATCCGTTATCGGATCACATGATATTTTTCCGGAACATCAAATACGACCCAAGGAACCATAACCAACGCTTCGAAATGATCAGCTTACATTTTTTGGCATTTTATGGCAATTAAACTGGAATTCCGTCAGTCGTGCACATATTATCGCCTGCCATGGTCCAGGCCGGACGCCTTGTATGGAATCGGTACCGGATTGCATGATATTTTTCTGGGATATCAAATATTACCCAAGGAACCATAACCAACACTTCTAAATGATCAAGTTACATTTTTTGGCATTTTATGGCAATTAAAGTGGAATTGCGTCAGTCATGCCTATATTATCGCCTGCCGTGGTCCAGGTCGGACTCCTTGGTACGGAGCCGGTACCGAATCTCATGATTCCGAGACATGAAATATGACCCAAGGAACCATAACCAACGCTTAAAAATGATCAAGTTACAATTTTTTGGCATTTTATGGAAATTAAACTGGTATTCCGCAAGTCGTGCCTGTATTATCGCCTGCCATGGTCCATGCCGGACGCCTTGGTAAGGAGCCGGTACCGGGTCATATGATATTTGTCCGCGATATTAAATATGACCCAAGGAACCATAACCAATGCTTCGAAATGATCAAGTTACATTTTTTTGCATTTTATGGCAATTAAACTGGAATTCTGACAGTCGTGCATGTATTATTGAAGTGGAGATAGCCCAGAAGCCGGTAGTTGAGGTGGTGGCTGAGAAATAAAAGTCCCAAATCACTAGGAAAAAGTGACCGCCAGCTCCATATCCTCAGAGGCTGGCCAAATACAAAAAGGATGAACAGTACAAAAGGTTCTGGGACATGCTAAAGAAAATACAGGTAAATATCACATTGATTGATGCGTTGAAGGAAATGCCTGGTTACACTAAAATGATGAAGAAATTGATGTCCAGAAAATTTGACTTCCAAGATCTAGCTACTGTCACCCTTACTCAGACTTGTAGTGCGGTGCTGACGCGCCCTATTGCTGAAAAGTTGTCTGATCCAGGGAGTTTTACAATTCCTTGTACCATTGGCAACTTAGCTTTCGCCAAAGCTCTATGTGA
>ML330805.1:0-29118 GCA_005239505.1 Nicotiana paniculata
GAAGTCTCTTGGAAGAGTCATTCTTGAAGAGGACAGGGTTGAGAAGATCCTAACAAGGGTCTTCCCTATTTCCTGGGAAAGCAAAATCACTGATATTCAGGAATCCAAAAATATGGCAACCCTGAGATTAGATGAGCTGATTAGAAACCTCACTGCCTATGAACTGAGAAGGCAGACAATGAAGATAGATGGTCCAAAGAAGGAGAGGAGTCTAGCACTAAGAATCACTGAGGGAGCAGATCTGGAGGATGATGAGATGGCCATGATCACGAAAGAATTTAGAAACTTTCTCATGAGGAAGAAGGGCATCTCTAGAGGAGGAAACTACAACAAAGCAAAAGCCCCAGAAAGGCCAACCAACGAGGGATGCTATAAATGTGGTAAGACTGNCAACCAAAGATAAGGATCAACTATCTAAAGAATGTGTAATGCTAAAAGCAAAGTGCATGAACCTGGAAAACATAGTCAGTGAATCTGAAAAGAAAAACACTGACTTGTTGAACCAGGTTCATCCACTTGAAACTGAGATTCTAGAACTAAAATCTGAAAACTTAAAGCTAAAGCTAGGATCCAGTAAAAAGGTTGTTGATTATTCTCATATCGTGTTAGAAGAAAATGTGGGAAAACTAAAAGATAAGATGTATGCCAAGGATGAAAAGATAAGAACGCTTAATGAAGAACTTGTCAAAGTCAAACATGAATTAGATCGAACTTGTAAATGGAATAAATCCTCTGATGCCCTGATATGGCTTCAAGAGAATCATAGTAGCAACAGGAGAGGGATTGTCTTTGGAAGTCAATTACCCAAGTGGGATACCAAAAGCAAGTATCTCACTCTTCCTGAGAATAAAACCTGCACCCACTGTGGTAAGACTGCACACTACAAATATGAGTGTACTGCAAAAGAGCAGTCCAGTCGAAGAAATGAGAGGTTTGTAAAAAGGAAAAACTGGCTACCAAATTGGGCCAGGAAAAATTTGATTCATCCATTCTCTCATAAAAAGGACCCAAACTAGTTTTTCTTAAGACTAACCCCTGATTCTTTTGCAGTTTCAAGTGAGAGGAGGTAGCCAAATTTGGTATTTGGATAGTGGTTCCTCAAAGCATATGACTTGGAACATGGAACAGTTCCTTTCACTTGAAAGTCTCAAAGAAGGAAATGTCTCCTTTGGAAACGGAAAGAAAGGTGAAATCATTGGGGTTGGTAAGGTAGGTAAGGATGACACACGATCCATTGAACATGTGTATCTAATAGATGGCTTGAAATATAGCCTGATCAGTGTATCACAACTGTGTGACAGAGGTAACCTGGTTGCTTTTACTTCCACAAAATGTTTTGTGATTAACCTGCTTACTGACAAGATTGTTTTGCAGGGAAAAAGAATGAATAACATCTATGTCATAGACTTGTCCACACTGTCTGAAAATGAACTCACTTGCCTAAATGTGTTGGACAGTGATCCCCTCTTGTGGCACAAACGACTTGGTCATGCGAGTCTAACTCAGGTTAACAAACTAGTCTATAAGGACTTAATGTTAGGACTTCCTAACATTAAGTTCAAGGAGGACAAAGTTTGTGAGGCATGTGCCAGGGGGAAGCAGGTAAGGTCCTCTTTCAAAAGTAAGAAAATAGTCAGTACCACCAGGACGTTGGAACTGGTTCATATGGATCTATGTGGTCCTATGAGAACTCTGAGTAGAGGTGGTAAGAGATATGTGATGGTGCTAGTTGATGATTATTCAAGGTTCACTTGGACCTTATTCCTGGCATCTAAGGATGAAGCATTTGATATGTTCACCTCATTTGTCAAGAAAACTCAAAATCAATTAGGACATCAACTAGCATCAATAAGATCTGACCATGGTACTGAATTTGAGAATGCTAAGTTTGCTGAGTTCTGTGATGAACATGGTGTTAATCCTAACTTTCCTGCTCCTAGAACCCCATAGTAAAATGGGGTTGTTGAAAGGAAAAATAGAACTCTTGAAGACATGGCAAGAACCATGCTTCTATCTAGCAAACTACCTCACAGCATATGGGCTGAAGCAATAAACACTGCTTGTTACATAATCAATAGATGCATGACCAGGCCTCTGGTAGAGAAAACTCCCTATGAATTACTTAAAGGGAGAAAGCCCAACATATCCCACTTTAGGGATTCTGGATGCAAGTGTTTTGTGCATAATAATGGCAAAGATTCCCTAGGAAAATTTGACCCCATAAGTGATGAGGGAGTATTCTTGGGATACTCATCACATAGGAAAGCTTATAAAGTGTATAACAAAAGAACTATGTGTGTAGAATAAAGTATACATGTTGTCTTTGATGAAACTAACATTCTTGCTGAGAGACAGGAACCTGAAGATGAGAAGCTTGGACTGGTAAGAAGCAGTGATCACATTGAAGCAAGCATGGAAGGAGGAACAGGTGATGGACCAGGTTCAACTACCCCAAGCACCATGACAGGGGGAATTCAACATATGCAACTTGGCCCTGATCCTGCTCCACAGCAACAAGACACCATGGAATCATCTAGGAATGAACAGATGGTACTTCAACCGCATAGATATCAGAGTTCTCACCCTCTTGAGAACATCATAACATATTTGGCATCCGGAATCAAAACATGATCATCCTTGAAAAATCTGTGTGCATTTGATGCCTTTCTATCCATGATCGAACCAAAGAACATTGGGGAAGCCCTACAAGATGCTGATTGGGTAAACGCCATGCAAGAAGAGCTGAATCAGTTTGAAAGAAGTCAAGTATGGCACTTGGTACCCAGGCCACTAGACAGATCAGTGATTGGCACCAAGTGGGTCTTCAGGAACAAGCTCGATGAGGATGGAACTGTTACAAGGAATAAGGCAAGATTAGTTGTTCAAGGGTATAGTCAAGAATAAGGAATTGACTATGATGAGACCTTTTCCCCTGTGGAAAGACTGGAGGCAATCAGACTTCTTATAGCATTTGTTGCACACATGGAATTCACTCTTCATCAGATGGATGTTAAGAGTGCCTTTCTCAATGGCTATTTGAAGGAAGATGTATTTGTCAAGCAGCCTCCGGGTTTTGAAAGCAAGGAGTCACCTGACCATGTATACAAACTCGACAAGGATCTATATGGTCTCAAACAAGCACCAAGATCATGGTACGAACGATTATCAAAATTCCTGCTAAAACATGGGTACAAACGAGGCAAAATTGACAGTACCTTGTTCTTAAGGGAAAAGGGTAAGGATCTCCTAGTTGTGCAAATATATGTGGATGATATTATATTTGGGGCGACTTCTGAAAAATTGAGCAAGAATTTTGCTATGATAATGGGAACTGAGTTTGAGATGAGTATGATGGGTGAGCTAAACTTTTTCCTAGGCTTGCAAATTAAGCAAAACCCAAATGGAACAATGATCCACCAACAAAAGTATGTGAAAGAATTTCTCAAGAAGTTTAAAATGGAAGACTCAAAAGAAATAGACACTCTCATAGCCACAACAACAAAATTAGATGTAGATGAACATTCATCTGTTGATCAGAAGCTATACAGAGGGATGGTTGGGTCTCTATTATATCTCACTGCCAGCAGACCTCATATTGTGTTCAGCATGTGATTGTGTGCTAGGTTTCAAGCTAATCCAAAGGAGTCCCACCTCACTGCAGTAAAGTGAATTTTGAGATAATTGAAAGGCACCACTGATTTGTGTCTTTGGTATCCTAAAGGTAGTTATTTCGACCTTGTAGGATATGCTGACGCTGATTATGCAGGATTCCTGGTTGACAGGAAAAGTACTTCAGGTATGGCTCACTTTCTGGGTTCATGCCTTGTGTCTTGGGCTACCAAGAAACAAAATTCAGTAGCCTTGTCTACTGCTGAGGCTAAATATGTGGCTACAGCCTCATGTTGTGCCCAGTTGCTATGGATCAAGCAACAACTCATGGATTTTGGTATTGATGTGGGATGCATTCCTATTTTTTGTGATAACACTAGTGCTATTAGTATGATGAAGAACCCGATTCATCACAAAAGGACTAAGCACATAGATGTTAGGCACCATTTCCTAAGAGATAACTATGAAAAGGGAATGATCTCAATCGAGTTTTGTGCTACTGATCATCAAATTGCTGATGTATTCTCTAAAGCACTTAGTATGGAGCATTTTGAGAGAAACAGGCTGGAATTAGGGATGATTAAGATCATCTGATTGAAAAATAAAAAAAAATGAAAAAAAAAATATTTGCTAGAAAATTTTAATTAGGTACTTAATCAGATTAATAATTGCTCAGCATCATGTCTTTATTGCCATACTCTTGTGCCATGTATTAATATNTTCCCATAATTGGTTCAAATTCAAACACTTCGTACTTACCCAAATTGAACCAGTTTCAATAAGTCTAGTCTTCACTTAATTAGCCTAGTTTTAGGGTGAAATTAAATGTCTAATCAATATCAATCCTTCGGAGATTAGACTCCTACTTCAGTACACAGTCTGCATGTTGAAATCTCCCTAACCACATCTTATAAAAGGTCATCATTACTCTTCTCTTCATAAAGTAACCTTCGAACCAAGTTCAACTCATTCTACACAAACCAAAATTGAGTACTCGCCTTTTCTTCCTAACAATACATAATCATGTCTTCACCACCACCAGCTTCCTCTTCTAATTCATCACCTAATCGTGATTACGATGGAGGAAATTCTGAATCTGTATCCAATTCTCTATCTATATACAGTTCACAATCACCAGAAATTTTGTCAACCCCTGAAAATACACCCACTCCAAACCCTACTCCTGCCCCCAAGAATCGTCGTGTCAAAGTTCTTGCCCGAAAATCTGTTGATTCTGAGACTAGGGAAAAATTCTTGGAGGATCTTATTAAAGCGGACAAAGGTACTAAGTCAGATTAATCTAATGAATCTTTTAAATCAACCAATGAGGAAGACGCACCTGATTCAACCAGTTCTGAGAAAGGTAATCCTGAAATCAATTCTAAAGTTGTTTCTGCTGATAAAAGGTTCGTATTGGTTGGGTCTGTTATTGATGTTGAAGTGCCTAAAAGGCAGAGGGGTGGTAGAAAAGAAATAATTCTTGAGAGAGAGGGAAAAGAAGTTGAGAGGGGATCTGGGGAGGATGGTACCACGCTGGTTATCTGTTGTCCCATTCCTGAAAATGTTGGAGAAAACGTCACAAATTTAGGAGGAAGCATAGTTGAGGAGGCTGTAGCATGTCTTGCAAATCTGAATAAAGGAATAGATGAACCTGGTTCATCTAGGGAAGAAACATTGGCTGAAAGGCTGAAGAAACTGGGGGAGTCCTATAACCCCAAGAAAAGGAGGACTCAGAAGTCCAAGAAGGCAACTCACTCAGTTCCTTCAAAGAAAAGAAAAGTTTCTGAAGCTGCTAATGTTCCTGCTCCAAAAGTAAGAGCTACTCGTAGCACTATGAGAGATGAAGAAGAGAAATTGGAAAAGGCTCTGAAAGAGAGCAAGAAGAATAAGGCAGCAAAGGGAAAAGCGAAAGTTGGAGAGCCTGTTGAGGCTATTGAGGTTGAAGATATTACGTTGGACCTGGTCCAACAGGAGGAGCAGCCTGCTCCAGGTGTGGCTGAGACACCAAAATCCACAAAGGCTAAGGCTTCTTCAAAGAAGTCAGCTAGAATGTTTATCACACCAACAAGATCTGTTAAGAGGACCAGGGCCAAGCCAAAAGTGAAAATTGTTGAGAAAGATGATGATGATGCAGACTGGAGTGGAGAGGAGGAGAAGGAAATAGGATAGGTGACTGACAGAGTTACCATGTTTGGAAAGAGAACAATACTGAAGGGTAAACTGACGAAGGATCAAGAGGAGCCTGGAATGCAATATCTGCTGGAAACTCTGGAGGTGCAGGGCTGGAAGGACATGGTCCTTCGCATGGAAGGTAGGTTGGTAAGGGCTGAGTTAGTAGAATTCATGGGAAATGCCATTGTCAAGGAAGGCACCTCCATGGTCAAAGGAATTGAAGTTTCCTTTTATGCTAAAGAACTGGGTGTTATTCGGAACATACCAGCTGAGGGATATGAGGACTACACAAGGCAAAGATGGCCTTGTCTAGATGGGATGGCCTCAGCAATCAACATCACCAGATTCTTCAGTGATAATGAGAAGGATATTGAACCCAGGCCGGTCTACAAGAGTGAAATGAAGCCAGAGCACAAGCTACTCTTCGAGTTCGTCATCAAGTTCCTACTGCCTAGACAAGAAAGAAGGCACATTGCAAATTATATGGATCTGACCTTGATCGAGTGCTTGTATAGGGGAAAGAAAATAAATTGGTCGGCTTTCATCATCAAACTCTTGGACAGAGTTGTGAATGGAACCAAAGCACACGCAATTCCATATGGATTCATTCTGACAACAGTGTTTGCACATTTTGGGGTTCCAGTGAAGAAGGCTGAGATGGATACTGCAAAAGACTATTTCGGGAAGGAAACTGTGTTGACATGTGACTACAATGTAAATGCTCCTTTGGATGAACCTGGTTCATCTAGGAAGGAACCAGTCAATAGCAAAGTTAGAACTCTGGTGCAGGAAAATGAGATCAAGGATATGGAGATCCTTCATTTGAAGTCTCGTGTGATTGAGGTTGAAGCTGAGCGGGATGCTCTTACAGCTGAAGTAGCAAAGGAGAAAGAAAAAAATGAGGGTGTTCTTAAGCAGATGCTTTCTCTCCTACAATCCAAGACCACAACCTCCTCTGCACATTCCCATCCTTAGGCTGTCCAAAGCTTCCAAAACCCCTCTTTAGACCAGTTGTTCAGTTTCAGTTGTTTTTATTCTATTTTTTTTCTCATGGTTGGTTTGTTTTTGTTTTTCTGTATGGTGGTTGATAATCGTTACTAATCAATGAATTCTGCTTCTAGTTATTGACATGTCTCAATTTCTTAGATAGCTTACATTTATTGGCTTCTTGTGTTGATTAATCATATTTTGCACCTACAGTTTCCTCAATAGCCATGAGTAATAATTAATAAATCTGGTAAGTGTATCATTTTGCAAACTTTTCGATGATGCCAAAAGGGGGAAGATATGTGCTGAACTTTTTCAAAAATTTTCAAAGTGATATTTATAACCTAATGAACTTGGTTTCTCTATGATTAATGCTTAAAACCATACAAAGCATTTGAAGTGTATACAGGATTAAGCACAGAGTTTGTCATCATCAAAAGGGGGGAATTTGTTGACCCATGTCACTGCATAGTTTTGAAGATTGAAAAATGGCTGACCAGTTGAACCAGGTCCATCAGAGCACACATCTTGAACTGAAGAGCTGGCACATGAACCGTATATGTATAGGAGAGATTTGTGAATGTGAAATATCAATGAACCAAGAGATTGTATCCTAATGTAAAAAGGTTGCAAACTGATGAGAAGATTGAAGTCGAATTCAGCAAGGAAAGTAACAAAAGAAAGGAAGTTGAGTTTGGTACGAATTTGTTCACCCAGGTAGAGTTGGACTAGAATTGGACGACAAGCTCAACAACTGACTCTATAAATACTTGATGTATTTCTGCTGGAATTCTACACGCACAAAAGCTGAAGTGAATCAAAGTCTGAAAGCAAAGTTCCCAGAGTTATTTTGCTAGCAGAATCATTGTGCGATTTAAAGGCTACAGTTCAACTAGAAGAACCAGTTCCATCTAATTAATTATTGAGTCTAGTTGATTGTAGTATGATTTTTAATATTGTATCTTTTCAGCTTTCAGAGAAGCAATTGTAATAGGTACGCATTGTTCAAGAGAGTTAACTTGAAGCTTGTAGAAATTAGCTAGGGGCTATTTACTACAAAGGGATTAGATTTAGTCCTAGGATTACAAAAGAGTTTATTTTGCAAGTCTGTTTGGCTCAGAGTTTTAGTGAAGAGTTTGAGCAAATCCTACTGAGGAGTAGGTCGTGGTTTTTTCACCTTTTGAGCCAGGTGTTTTCCACGTAAAAATATCTGTGTTTTTACTTTACTACTTTTAATATTCCGCAATAGTAGAAGTAAGTACATCAAGAAGAACCAGGTTCTTCCAATTAGACAGCACTCAAAAAATTGGGTACCTCACAATTAACTTATATAATTGTGTGGTATTGACGTCTAAAACATCATCCAATCCCAAGTCAAACTTGTAGAGTTTATCTCAACGTGACCCTTCTCGACCACAGATCTATTCAACTGGACAATAGTCCCCGGGACAATATCATATTCTTCAACTGTTGACCCCAAATTCGCAAGTGCGTCGGCCTCACTGTTTTGCTCTCGAGGTACATGATCTAACGTCCACTCCTTGAAATTGTGCAATGTAACATGTAACTTGTCCAAATACATTTGCATTCTATCTTCTCGAACTTTGAAGCTTTTGTTCACTTGGTTCACCACCGACAGAGAGTCACACTTGGCCTCGATGACCTCTGCTCCCAGGATTTTGGCTAATTCGAGACCTTCAATCATGGCCTCATACTCGGCCTCATTGTTAGTTAACCTAGAAGTTTTGATAGATTGCCTAATAGTGCTGCCCGTAGGTGGTTTCAAAAATATTCGAGCCCGGACACTTTCCCATTCGAGGCACCGTCTGTGAAGAGGGTCCATACCCCCGATGATGTACCTGACTTTAGTAGAAGTTCCTTTTCCACTTCGGGTACAAGGGTAGGCATAAAATCGGCCACGAAGTCTGATAAAATTTGCGACTTGATAGCCGTTCGAGGTTGATATTCAATATCATACCTGCCAAATTCGATGGCCCATTTGGACAATCGGCCCGACAACTCGAGCTTGTGCAAAACATTTCGAAATGGATAGGTAGTTAACACACATAAGGGGTGGCATTGGAAATATGGCTTCAATTATCTAGATGCGCTTATTAATGCAAGTGATAACTTTTCTAAGTGCGAATACCTAGTTTCAGTATCTCCTAAGATTCGACTTACATAATAAACAGGAAATTGCATACCTTGATCTTCTCGAACTAACACGCAACTTACCTCTACCTCGGGCACAGCCAAGTATAAGTACCATTTCTCATCTGCCTTCGGAGTGTGAAGCAGAGGTGGGCTCGATAGATACCGCTTTAATTCCTCCAACGCTTACTAACATTTTGGGGTCCATACGAAATCATTTTTCTTTTTGAGTAAGGAGAAGAACTTGTGACTCCGATCTGAAAACATCGAGATAAATCGGCCAAAAGCAGTTATCCATCCGGTTAGCCGTTGTACGGCTTTCACACTATCCACGACGGTGATCTCTTCGATGGCTTTAATTTTGTTGGGGTTGATCTCGATCCCCCTATTTGACACCATGAAACCCAGGAACTTGCCCGAGCCGACTCCAAAAGCACATTTCTTGGGATTGAGTTTCATGTTGTATTTTCTCAAAACCTCGAACGTTGCCTGCAAATGATTCAAATGGTCCTCCGTGCACATGGACTTTACTAACATATCGTCAATATAAACTTCCATTGATTTACCTATCTGTTTCTTGAACATTTTATTAACTAGGCATTGGTATGTAGCTCCCGCATTTTTTAGCTCGAAGGGCATTACATTGTAACAATATGTTCCATACTTGGTGATAAATTAGGTCTTTTCCTGGTCCTCCGGGTTCATTTGAATTTGATTGTACCCAGAGTAGGCATCGAGAAAGGTAAGGATCTCGTGGCTGACCGTGGCGTCGATCATACAATCGATGTTAGGCAGTGGAAAAGAGTCTTTAGGGCATGCCTTGTTTAAATCCTTGTAATCTACGCATACTCTAAGTTTGTTTCCCTTTTTAGGAACTGCAACCACATTGGCTAACCATTCGAGGTATTTTACTTCCTTAATGGACTCTATTTTAAGAAGTTTAGTTACCTCGTCCTTTATGAATGCATGTTTCACCTCAGACTAGGGCCTTCTCTTTTTCTTCACCGGTTTAAACCTGGGGTCGAGACTTAGCTGATTTGTTGTTATCTCCGGTGGGATCCCTGTCATGTCTAAATGGTAGCAAGAAAAACAATCTATGTTATTGATAAGAAATTGAATGAGTTTTTTCTGAAATCGGGGGTTAATCCCGTACCCAGGTATACCTTCCGTTCGGGCAGATGCTCGATCAATATCACATGTTCCAGCTCCTCGGCTATAAACTTTGTTGCATTCGATTCCTCGAGAACGACAAAATCTCGAGGGGTAAGGAAATACTCTTCTTCATTTTCGATTACCTGTTCCTCGGATTCGATCGAGGCCGGGGATGGTGATTGCTATTTAGCCATCTGCTTATCGTTGATGTTCAATTTTTCTGAGGTCGAAGGTGTTGACGTTGGTGTCAAATCATGAACTACAAACATCTCCTTCGCTGCGTGTTGCTCCCCGTAAACTGTTTTCACACCATCTTTTGTTGGAAACTTCATCATTTGGTGAAAAGTCGATGGCACCGCCCTCATGTTATGGATCCACAGCCTCTCGAGCAGTGCATTGTACCTCATGTCCCCTTCGATGACATGAAATTTTGTGTCCTGGATGGTCCCAGCTACGTTCACTGGTAGGATTATCTCTCCCTTTGTTGTTTTACTAGCCATGTTGAAGCCGTTTAAGACTCGAGATGCATGTACAATTTGATCTAGTAGTCCAAGAGTCTCTACGACCCTTGACCTGATTATGTTTGCCGAGCTACCTGGATCCACAAGAACACGTTTAACTTGATTTTATTTAGAAAATAGAAATTACCAGGGCGTCGTTGTGTGGCTGAGAGAGGCCTTCTGTATCCTCGTCGTTGAATGTAAGGGTGTCTTCATGCATGTAGTCTAGGGTTCGTTTCTCCCTCGTGATCGACACTTTGGTGTGTTTGAAGACAAGTCCTTGTGGGATGTCGTCCCCATCAACGATCATGTGGATAACATGTTGAGGCTCTTTTTGTTCATTCTTCCTATTGGCGTCTCTTTCCCTGAAGTGATTTTTTGGCTCTGTCACTGAGGAACTCTCGAAGGTGTCCTTCGTTAAATAATCGAGCTAATTCCTCTCTCAGCTGTCTGCAGTCTTCGGTCATGTGGCCATACGTGCCATGGTATTTACACATCAAGTTAAGATTCCTCTAGGAAGGTTCAGTTTGTACAGGTCTAGGCCACCTGGTGTCTTTAATTCTTCCAATCGCCGAAACTATACCCGAGGCATCGATGTTGAAGTTAGACTCTGATAATCGAGGTGCTTCTGCAAAATCGGTGTACTTGTCAAATCTATTATTGCTCATGAGTCCCCGAGGGTTTTGCCCTTGATCATTTCTTCGATCGTTCCGGGGGCTGGCACTGTTCTCTGTTTGACCTCGATTCTCTATCAATATCCCTCGAGGATTTTACCGCCAATCAGTTCGGGTGAACTGACCCGATGGGGCTCCCAACCGGTCATCTTCGACCCTAATCTTTGATTGATAGCGATTGTGTACGTCTGCCCATGTAACAACAGGATATTCAACCAGGTTTTGCTTAAACTGTCTTGATTCTATCGAACTTCGATCATTCAACCCTTGTGTGAAAGCTTGAACGACCCAATCATCTGAACTGGTGGTAACTCCATTCTCTCAATTTGGAATCGGGACACGACCTCCCTCAGCATCTCGTTTTCTCTTTGTCTTATCTTGAAAACATCTGATTTTCTTGTTGTTAATTTTATGGGCCCGGCGTGTGCCTTCATAAAAGAATCAGTTAACATGGAAAATGAATCAATGGAGTTCGGTGGTAAGTTGTGATACCAAATCATTTCTCCTTTAGACAAAGTTTCCCCAAATTTTTTCAACAAAACGGACTCGATCTCATCGTCTTCTAAATCATTCCCTTTTATATCGCATGTGTACGTAGTGATATGTTCGTTAGGATCGGTGGTCCCGTTGTATTTAAGTATATCCGGCATGCAGAACTTCTTTAGAATAGGCTTCGGGGCCGCGCTCGGGGGAAAAGGCATCTGCACGAACTTTTTGGAGTCCAAACCCTTTAAAATCGGAGGTGCCCCCGGTATTTGATCGACTCGAGAGTTGTATGTCTCCACCTTTTTGTCATTATCTTCGATCTGTTTTTCTTCTGACTCGATTCTTTTGGTGAGCTCTTCGAGAATTTTCATGATTGTAGGGTCAGTTCCCGATCCGTTACCGTTCGACCTTTCCGGCATTGGCTCAGTATGGCGAGTGATTTCTAGTTCAACCACGCTCGGAGTCTTTTATTGACTTTGTAGCTGAGCGATAGCAACTTGCTGAGCTTGTAGTATTTCGAAGATTACCTGGGGGCTAACTCCCCCGTCTCCTAGACCCTGTGTTCCTTGACCACCATGTCGGACCTCCCCGCGTACACTTCCTCCGAGATCTGCACCCAAGTCCGCATTCAAAGCAATGTGCGAACTAACATCGACTGGTTCCACAATCGGCATAACCCCGGGGTTAAGCGGTGGTACACTGGTCCCTGGAGCAGTTACATTATCGTTTTCCCCATGAAATCCAAGTCCACCATTGCCGTGTACAGGTGCATTTTGTGAATTTGACATATTTTAGCCTGAAAACAAAGAATCTTTGACAAGAACAAGTGTGAAAATAACGTGTGTTATAAAAAATCAGCACTCAAACAATCACTATTATCTTTAGGCCCCACGGTGAGCGCCAAACTGTTTACCCTAAAATCTGAGTAACTATTAAATTTGTATTGAGGTCTTAAATATACGTGATTTAGTCCAATACTAATTGATAAACAAGAAGACAATCGTGTAAGTTAAGTGAGCAAATTAAATCAAACCGGTGTCAGAGCGAGCCTCGACCTCGAACCAAGGTGACCTCGAGATGCACTAATATGACAGTAAAGTAAAGAAGGTATAATAAAGCTAAGGAACAATTTTGATGAGAGATGAGCGAAAAGAGTAAGTGTGTATATTCTTTGCAAATGATTGATGATCTTTACAAATGAATGTGCTCCCCTTTATATAATTGGGGAGTCTTAAATAAGGTACATTTCCATTTCTAGTAAGGAATATAATTGTACAGCTGTCTAACCACCAAATACGAATTCGTACAAATCCGTTCTGGAATTCACGCTTTGATATTTGTGCCATTGCGGGAATCTCAATAATTCTGTTACAAGCCCCTAACGGCATTATCTCTGGGTAGGTATGCTCGACCTCGGTATTCATCGTGCACTTCGGTCTTCGAGCCTTGTACTTTGCCATCAGGCTCGGGCTCGATTTACTAGGCTTGCCTGGTCCATTCTGAACTCGGACTCGGAGCGACCCCTCGAACCCACGAAATCGGGCGTACCTGATATCAACCGTATACATAGATCTTGACTTCTTTTGCTGCGGGAAAACTTATCGCGGAAATTTGGCAATGAAAATGATAAATTTGATGAGCAAAGGTGTCACTAACCTTATGCTACATTATCGGACGCTTTTCTATAGAAAAAACAATTGATCATAATATATATATATGTAAAGACTATATTTTCTTTTCCAGGGTAGAAAATCGTCTATTGCCCTTTGATATATTTTCAAAACAGGAAAAATTGTCCAGCACCGATGATTTTCTAAACTGATAACACCTGTCTACTAATGGATCAATAATTGGAACAAATAAGTAATACTTAAGTTGAGATTAATTATGTCGGAATAGTTATTCTGGTATTGTTTTTTATTCACTGTTTGGTATGTTGTATTAAAAATGACAATTGCATATTTTTTAAAAAGAATGTATAAGTTATCCCGGCACTAATTACCTCACCCTCTACAAGGTATAAGTTATCCTGGTACTAATTTTAATCCCAGAATAACTTATACCAAATTTGCTAATCAAACAAAATATTATGGTGGTATTAAATTTTTATACCAGCATTATACCTTCTTATACCTCATACTAAATAATCCCTAAGAATGGATTGGTCGATTATGACGAAAAATACTTGCTTTGTGTTTATATTTATATCGAATCGCTTCGCTTTAGTTTATTATATATTTTAAAATTTCAGGTCATAACATATATTAATGAAACACACTCGTGTTTATACCAACCAACAGTGCAAGACATGCGTTTTTCATGCGCCCAGCTGTCATTTAACTATAGTTAAATGATATGTGTTTTTGTGGGGAACTTTTTCTTTATTCTCCAAATTTTTTTTTTATGCTTCTTTTTTTTTTTTTTTTTTTTTTTTTTTTNCCAATTCTTTTTTATTTCTATGCTTCTTTTTTTTTTTTTTTTTTCTTTCTTTTCTCCTTTTCTTTTTTCTCGTCTTCTTCTTATTTTTTTCTTTTTTCCTTTTCTAATTTCATTTAATTTTTTTTTGATATTCTTTTTCTCTTCATATCTAATTTCATTTATTGTTTTCACTATTTTTGTTATTACTTTTTTTTATACTATTACTACAGAAAAATCAAATTGTGTACCAATTAAATGTAGCTAATACAATAAAAAAATATTAACTAACATATGATACCAGTGTAGTATATAGTTATACCAACAGGGTATACAATTGTACGCAAAGAGTTAAATTTATTTATTTTAATTAAATACTGAAATAATATCAGTAGTCAATAAAAATTCAAAAAATTCTAAAAGTATCTAATTGTAAGAGTGTATCGTAACATTATATAGCATACTATAATTTTATTTTATTTTTCTTTTTTTGCATTTTCAATTTTCCCTCAAGTTGGTAAAAGCTTAAAGCAAATTAAAAGAAAAAAGGCAAGTGAATTTACGGGTAATAAGTATACTATTATGGTATATTGTATACTAATTACAGCATACTGTTACAGTATATTGCATATTATTACAGTATATTAGCAATATATTGTATACTATAATAGTATATTGTTGCAGTATAATTGTATACTCCTATTATATATTGCATATTGTAGTGGTATACTGTTAGGTAACTATGTTCTTTTTCGATTATTGCAATATACAGTTGCAGTATATTGTAAACTATACTAGTATACTGTTGTAGTATTACCATATACTCCTACAGCATATTATATACCGTAGCAGTATACTATTGGGTAGCTGTGTTCTTCTTCGATTTTCAGCAGAAAATTTCGATCTCAATCGCCTCAAATCAGCTCCAAATGCTATCAAATTTTAGTATGAACTTCCAAAAGGTATTATAAGCAATATTTAACAGCACCCACTTTGAATCAAACAAGAAATCTTCAAAATAAAAATTCTAAATTCAAGAGCTTCAAGCCCAACAATGGTGAATATTAAATTTTAAATACACACTACGACAAAAAAGGCTTTTAGCGGCAATAAAAATGAGTTTTAGCGGCAATAATAATGGTCACTACAGCCTTTACCGCCAATTACATATTGGTTGTTATAGTCGGTGTCGGCAAAGGTTTTAGCGGCCATTAGAACGAGTGTTGATAAAGAACCCTTTTATGGCCGGAAAAAGTCAGTCAGTTTTAGTGTCAATTATTACTGGCAAATTAAATGGCTACTAAAACTCTCTGCATTTTCTTAGATTGTACATTTTGTAGCTTTTGTTATAGCCGCTAATTTTTTTTAATTGTTGGTAAAGAATATTTTTAGTGGCAAATATAATGGCCATTAAACTTTATATCAATTCACTTTTATCCTGGCATCTTATGTAGCCTTTAAAAATTAGTTTAAGTGACTTTTTAACTACTTTTTTATCACTGTAAAATCAAGAAAGTTATTTCCAACATTCCCGTTCCATGCTATGCTTGCTTATTTTATATTAGAAAATAGAAACTGTAATAATTTAAAAAGATAATACTCTTCATAAAATCCACAGCAAACAAAAACAAATACTAATCCGTGAATTCATAGTGTTAACTTGACAAAAATGCTAAACTATTTGAATCTAACTAGTATCATTTTGTATCTAATTAGTTCTGCTATCAAATAGCTACAAAACAACAATATGAGACATATAAAACATTCTCCATCTTTTGATCACAATGAAGTCTTGTCAGTTGCCAAGCTTCAGAATATCATATATGTCTGAAATGATAAAATAAAATCAAATCAAATAAACAACTACATATGAAGTTCATCAATAATCAATTGAACAACTATGTAACATTCACAAACTCATGCTAGCATATCAAGGAATTGCTACTAAAAATTCAATCAAAACTAATTGCACACAATATCTGTTTTCTGAAACATATGCTAAAATTTTGCAGTAGTGTCTTTTGTTCAAAAATTTCTATTGAAAGATCCCAAAAGCTGGATAGTATAGGCTCAAAAATCAACTTTATGCTAATCTTCATATGATAATTTAATGCATTTTTCAACTAGATGGATTGTCATTCGATGATTTTAATATTAGTTGAATTAATCCATTCATTCTTGGCAGGAAGTTAAGAGGAGGACTAAACCTCTAGATATTTCATAATGTCAATAATTAATGTAACAGTTAAGGAGACGTAAGATTTGCAAACTCAAAACCACAAACTTTCGTTAATTCTCAGGGTTCGATAACACGATGAATAAATCTTTAAGTCATAGTTATATATATAACATCATTATAAACAAATGTAAACATACCTGCCATAGTTTGGCTTCTACTTCTTCAACTGATGCAACTTCTTTGTATATCTTGTACTGGTTTTTTGACATGTCCATATATGGAATAGTAACAGCATAGATTTATATTTTTCACCATTATCCAAAATTGGTAAACATAAATGAATCTGACAATCATCCCCACGTGCAGAAATAATTTTAAGATTGATAAGACTTCATAGTATATTAGATATACATTCTGGAGACAAGAAAAATTGATTTTAAATTGAATAAGAGTCACATATCATACTGGGATAATTCCATACCATCCAATTACATAGCACCAAATATACTAAGGATAGAACATCAAGCATTACAATTCAACTTCACAAAAAGCTTCTGGAAATGAAACAGAAAAAAGATGGCACAAACCAATAAACACTCTATTGTCGCAAATCACCCAATGAAGGATTTCTTGAATCAAGTCTTGGGAATTTGTTGCGGACTTTTATCACTAATTGGAATGTAAAAGAAAATCCACGGTGTTCAAGTCTTAAATATATATGGTAGTTGTTATCGATCAGCATAACCATTTACAAAGATAATATACCAACTTCATCCTACATTTCATATTAATATTTTATTTTAAAAAATGTCATCTTCAAAAATGCTAAAAGAATACCTATGAGACTAATCATAAGAAAAAAGTTCATGAAACTAGCTTTAATGCTTCATCCCTGATATGAGTAAGTGACTGAAAAATGGACATGTTTAAGAAGAATGGAGCTTGATATCTAATAAGAACAAGAAATAATCATCTATTTTATAAATCAAATATAATCCTACGAGCTTAATTCATAAGATAATTAGACAAGCATGCTTCGACAACTTCTTTACAGTAGCTAAATATTGCAATGGTGAGCTTCTACAGAACATAACTGAAATATAACTCAAGAAATTCTTGTCATAATATTAATGCTCCTCTTGAAATAAAATTTCATGTCATCTAGTAGTTTAATCTTCCACCAATATTTATCCACTGACGAAATTATGTAAATATAAGTTCAAAAGTAACTACTGAAAATTTGCAAAATACTTATAGGCTAAAGAGCCTTATTTCGATGATGCACAAAGACACTCGGTATAGAGAGTAGTAATTTTATAGTTTGAGATATAATTAACTTACTA
This sequence comes from Nicotiana paniculata, assembly GCA_005239505.1. NCBI lineage: Eukaryota > Viridiplantae > Streptophyta > Magnoliopsida > Solanales > Solanaceae > Nicotiana > Nicotiana paniculata. Next base: position 17,669 of record ML330805.1, read on the forward strand.
TGTTGTGAATAGTAATGTTGACGAGGATGCCACGGAGTATGCCACAATGGATGAGCACATGGGATGCCACGTAAGATCTGTAGAAGGATTATTCCTCCAAAACGACTTGAGAATTATGTGTGGAAAGGAACAAGAGAGTTTGATACACCAAGGGTATAAAGCAGCAGGAGTTTGGCAATGCAGGGTATCAAATTGTTGTTATGAGTTGATCTTGTTCTCTCCTCTCTCTTCTTCTAGTCTCTCACCTCATTCTATTTTATCCGCAATCACTATCTTTAGTATTTTCAGCATCTCACATCTTATTTTGTATTTTGTCTTGTAGAGAATAAAGAATTGAGCTTTAGTTGAGTGTCAGTTCTTGCTAATACAGTGTGTTAGTTTGAGTGTTGTTAAATTTGTGATCGTTTGAGTACTGTTACATACTTCCTTCAAATACTAAACAATATTAATTATTCAATGTTGAAACTATCTTCTGCCATATTATGGGTAGTATTACCTTTGGCCTTGACCAAATGAGCTATTCCATGTTATACAAGATCAAAGAATTTAAAAGGACAAAGAACATAACAAAAATATTATGGTCAATTAATAAAAGTGACTTACGTTCCTTGAAAAATTAGCAAATTTGCAAGCGAAAATATGCTCCAGTAGCCAATATTCAAAATCGATTATTGCGCATATTTACAGTTATAAATTATTAATTAAATTCAAACAAAGAATGGTGTAGTTCTCTTGTTCTGTAGATAACCTAATCAATTGGTATTTAGATGAAGTGAGTCACATGAGATATGCTCTTAAAGAATCATTTGAATTAGAACATCAATCTTACCCTAATTCTAGGGCAATAAGTAAGGATGATAATAAAATGAAACTTCAATTAGCTTCCTCTGTTGTACAACATTCTATTGACCAATGTTACTGGTTTCATCAATATCCTTTGTCAGCTCTATATGATTTCAAAGCCAAGATATAACAAATAAGATATATTTTCCAACATAAAGTAAATATACTAAATAGTTTAGTAGTAACTAGTACAAAGAGGAATGTTATTGCACAATAAATCTTCTCTATTTAGAAGAATGCAGTATGTTTGATACCAAATCTGGAAAAAGAGAAACCACAAAAAAGATTAGTTTTTGGATTCCAAACCCTCACTTTTTGACTCTGTCCAATTCGGACTATTGGGGGACCTTCAGCACATATCCAAAATTTTGACTTCCTACAAATTGCACTGAATTAATTACTCATACTGATTATCAAACTCCAACCTAGAAATTTGAATCAAAAATCGAGAAGGCAATCGAACTTCTTGAAAATTTTCGATTCAACTCAAACGTGGTATAAAAAGTTGAGAATTCTAAAAATGAAAAAATCGATAACTGACCTGAAACAAGTAGATTGAAGTAATTCAGATCTTTGAGAAGTGAAGAAGATAACTACTGATCAATTTTACTCGATCTCGGGCTTCCGAAGAGCGAAGAAGATCTACCATTTTTCTCTAAGGATTTAAAGTCTACCATTATGGATTTCTATGGAGAGAGACGACATAGCAATATGGATAGATAGAGTGTAGACACCAAGAGAGATGCATTCTATGAGTGCTCTAAAAATGATGAATTCAAGATATGATGGAAAACAAATACATTTTCTATTGGATGCAAAAAAAAAAAATTAAAGGAGGGAACAATGAAATAAATTAGAGGGAAAATAGAGTAATTAGAAGTTTTCTGAAAAAATTGTTAGTAGCTTTTAATGGCCACTTTTGTTAATTGCCAGTGAAAGCGTAGTTTTTATGGTCAATATTCATTTTCCAGTAAAAGATTGAGTCTAGCGAATAAATTGCCGGCTGTATATTAATTGCTGCTAAATAATGGCCGCGAAAAGCCTTTTTTGTAGTAGTGACAGGAGCTTCAAGCTCATCAATGGTGGATCTTCATACATACACAAAAATCAGAGCTGAAAAACTTAATATGTAACTTCAACAACACATGAGTTCAAAAATACAAATAAATACAAAAAAAAAATACTAATATAGAAAGAGGATTTTGGAGTGAAACTCAGGTACAATAATATTGAAGATAGAAACAAAATCTAAAGAAAGATTCACAAGTCGAATCAGTAATTATTGTGTGAAATATATTTCTCATGGTTTGATTATGGGATTTTTTAAATGAAAGAAATGGTTGGGTGAAATAGCATTAACTGAGGCATTAAATGAGGGGAATAAGCTGATGCAATGGGCGGATAAATAGTTTGGGCCGCATGGGTAGAAGAAGTAAATAATTTGGGCCTGGATATTAACGGGTAAATAGTTTAGAATTAATGGGTATACAGTGAGATTTTTTCTATAAAAATGAAGCTTTTAAGCCTGGCCCACGTAAGCTCGTGGCCCGTAAGTCTTGAACGAGTCTGGACTAGGCGAGCCTATGAGCCAAATAGATGAATGTGCATGACGAAGATGGTAAAAATTACGTGGTGTAGCCACTTTTTAAAGTGGTGTTTACTTTTTATCCAGTATTTTTAATGCTGAGCAAAAGTAACCACTAATCTATTAAAAATAATATGAAAAAATATTGTTACCCTTTCTACTATCTCTTGACCCCGCCTTGGCCCAACACATCTTCTTCGTTTCAGTGTCAAAAGTCCTTGTTCTTTGTTCCTTTTCTCCTCCTCGAGATCGAACAGGTGAGCTCATCTCACTAGCCAACCCAGTTCCCTCTCTCTTTCTTGGGGATTAGGTGACAAACTATACAATTCAACATCGACCAAATGGGAGATACTGCATTCTTAAGAAATCACAAGCTTTTCTATCTGGTTTTGAACTGAAGTGTTTTGTTAATATTTCTATAGGTCCAATTGAAAGCATGTAGTAGTATATATTAATATAGCAGCCAATAGGTTTTAACAAAGAAAAACATGTGTCCTTATAATATAAAGCAAGAACATAAGATAGATATTAACAAAGAAAAAGACAGGAAAATTAAGGATACTCGGCCCTTAACTTAGAGTTACAAGCACAAAAATTAATGACAGGTAGTCCTTAACTTAGAGTTACAAGCACAGAAATTAAGGACAGGTAGTCCTGAACTTCGAGTTCCAAGTTCAAAAGTTAAGGACATGTAGTCCTGAAGTCCTGAACTTAGAGTTCCAAGTTCAAAAGTTAAGGACATGTAGTCCTTAAGTCCTGAAGTTAAGTTCAAAAATTAAGGACATTAGTCCTGAAGTCCTGAACTTAGAGTTCCAAGTTCAAAAGTTAAGGACATGTAGTCCTGAAGCTAAGTTCAAAAGTTAAAGACATGTAGTCCTGAAGTCCTGAACTTAGAGTTCCAAGTTCAAAAGTTAAGGACATGTAGTCCTGAAGTCCTGAAGTTAAGTTCAAAAGTTAAGGACATTAGTCCTGAACTTAGAGTTCCAAGTTCAAAAGTTAAGGACATGTAGTCCTGAATTCCTGAAGTTAAGTTCAAAAGTTAAGGACATGTAGTCCTGAACTTAGAGTTTCAAGTTCAAAAGTTAAGGACATGTAGTCCTGAAGTCCTGAAGTTAAGTTCAAAAGTTAAGGACATGTAGTCCTGAAGTCCTGAACTTAGAGTTCCAAGTTCAAAAGTTAAGGACATGTAGTCCTGAAGTCCTGAACTTAGAGTTACAAGTTCAAAAGTTAAGGACATGTAGTCCTGAAGTTAAGTTCAAAAGTTAAAGACATGAGCAGAAGGGTATTTTTGTTCGAGCAGTTAAAGTTTATTAAAGCAGTGGCTAAAAACTAAAGACATTTTAAACAGTGGCTTAAAAGTAAATACATGTGTTATTAATGGCTAATCGTGCTCTTCCCCCATGAAGATGATGTATTGGAGATAAGATTCTTTCTTTTTTAAAAAAAATTTAGTTCGTTTTGACTTTTGACTTTTAATGAATGAAATTTTGTCCTCCCTTTTTTTGTGTTTCATTATAATCTATTGGAACAATATCAAAAGTGATTATGTTTTGCAGAAGATTTCTGTCAAACAAGATATCTTTTGACTTGAAAATATTTTTTGACATTTTAGATCAGAAATTAAATTAAAAAATATTTTTAAAAAATAGTGGGTCCACAACCCACATAGGACTATAAAAACAGTACGGGCTAGCCAATACGGACTGGTCATTCAAAAATAGCCAGCGTTTGCAAAGTCATTAAAAATAGCCACTATTTTGCTGCAACAGTGACCGGTCAAGCATAATATACTGGAGATTGGTGCATCTGTGTATGAACTTACAACACATTATGCTGGAACTCCAACACGCGGAAAGTTCCAGTATAATATATTGGAGATTGGAGCACATGTGTATGAACTTACATCATATTATGCTGGACCGGTATATTATACTGAAACTTCAGTGCGAACAACTAATTTTTGATAATACCCAAATTCTATATTATTTTGGTGTAATATTCCTTTTAGGTCTAATCTTAACATTTTAAATTTTTTATCTTACTCTTAATAGGTTTTATTTAAGAAAATTAAAAAAAAACTACAAAAATATTCACAATCTTAGAATATAAGATTTGTTCATATGTTTAAATAGAAGAAGATTTATATATATATATATACCTAGTTTCTTCTAATTTAAATGTAAGTTATAATAGTATTTTTTTTTTAAGTATAATTTAAACTAAAGTGTAATATTGGGTTTTCTTATTTATATAGTTTTCTAAAACTATAGTATATATGTATGTATGTATGTATGTGTGTGTATATATATATATATATGTATATATATATATATGTATATATATATATATGTATATATATATATATANTATACCTTCTTTTTATTTAATAAAAAAGGGTTAGAAAAAAAAAGGTTTAAAAAAAAAGTAAGTAACGAAAATACAAAAAAAAAATACAAAAAAAAGGAGTAAATCTGAAAAATACAAAAAAAATAAAAAAATAAAGAGTAAGTATCCTAACTACTTCCACGATTTGCATTCCCTAACCCCTCATTTCCCCTGTTCTTTACATCTCCCCTCAAAAAGCTCCCCCACCAGCCTCACATCCCCTAAGGTCCCAATCCCTACTTCCTCACATAAGTTATAAAGTGCACACACATCTATATACAATGGAGAAAGGGGCAATCGGAGGGAGGAAAAAATATTAGAACTAAGAAAATTAACATTATTCATTTACAGTGAAAATTACTTGGAGACAAGCTGTTTTTGTAGATTTAGTAGATTCAGAGTCGAAAAATGAAGTATCCTTCGTGTTTTTAAGTTCGCGGGTTCAAGTCAGTAGATTGTAAATATTCTCTTTATTGTGAAATCTTACACAAGGTAACATTCAATCTCTGTTGTATAATTTAAACTTGATATATGAGATCTATGTCTTCTCAAAGTTTGAAGTTTTTTATTCGTTTTGTGAATCTTCTATAACTAATTCACGAATTTGGAGGCGCATACTGACAAAGGATAAACTTTTTCAACTAAGGTTCATTCTTTTCCTTTTTTTTTCTTTCACTGTTAACTTACCTATTTTCATCAATTTGATTGATGTTCCGTTGCTTAGATTTGAGATTTTTATATTCAAATAGCCATGTGGTATTTAGTAATTGTATAGAGGTTGCTTAATGAAAGATGCATTTGAAGGTTAAAAATGGGATGAAAATCGTGATAAAAATATATGGTCGAAATTAAGTTAGGAAGGAATTTGTTCATCGAATTGTTGGGTTTTTCATTTTGTCATGCCTTAGTTCCATTAATCTCCTATCCTTGAGTGACTAACTTGTTCCGTTATTATCTATTTTTATCCATGCCATAGATTTTAATGTAGTTATATATATTGGTTAGTAGTAAATGTACAGGAGATTATGTTGGGTCATGGTAAGTATCAGATTTTAATCACACTTAAGCCCTCCAGCATATTTATAGGCTAATTAATTCTGCCACGGCCTAAAGATAAATGAACACGAATAAGTTATCACATCTCTTATAAATTAATAGATACCAAAGTAACTCCAAAATATACTAGTATGCTTTAGGCGCAATTTATTATTGTGATTGTGTATACGTTCGCGTAACATGATTACAATTTCCAAAATTAAAACCAAGGTATGCGTTCACGCAACTTTGGAAGAAACAATCTTAACAATAATAAAGTGTTATTAATTGTGTACATGTCGCGTGAAATGATTCTTAACACACCAAAAAAAACGGATACACGTACGCGTGATTCGTTTCAAGATAATTTCATAATTACGAATAATCAAGCAATTAAAAGCGGTTAAAAGGGTAAATGCACATAGGTTTAAAAAATAAGTAATCAAAACAATTTAATTAAGCCAGGTATGATTAAATCGACCGTGCTAAAATCACGGAACTCGGGAATGCCTAACACATTCTCCCGGATTAACAGAATTCCTTACCCGGTCTTCTGGTTTCGCTGACTTTTGAACAGAGTCAAATTTCCTCGATTTGGAATTTTAAAAAAAATCAGTGACTTGGGACACCATAATAACTATCCCAAGTGGCGACTCTAAAAATAAATAAATAATCTCAATTTGAATAATGTCACTTAAAGTGGAAAAATTCCCCTCAACCCTTTGGAGGAAAGGAGGTGTGACAGCTCTGGCGACTCTGCTGGGGACAATTAATAAGAATTCGAGCTTTGTATATTGTTTGGCTTTTATCATATTTTGGATATTATTGTGTGTGGGAGCCTAATGTGCTATTTGTCGCTGATTTACCACTTTAATATTTATTTGAACTGTGATATAAATTGTATCTTCTCTCGCACCCCGTTGAGTCCTCTGATAGGTAGTTATGTGTGTTTGCCTACCAGCATCACAAAATTTCTGTCTTGAGATAAAGTCAGTTAACCTACCAACTTCTGGTGAAGGATTTAGTCACACATATTTAGGCGGGAGAGCCTTTAGCTAGCCAGTGTTGTTCTACTATTGGTGACGCTTGACGCTCCTCGGCTCGGATTGTCCGCCCGGGTAAGCCAGGTCTAGATACCATCTCCTTTAGGATTTGAAAATTTAAAAGAACAAGCCACAAGCAATGAATATCCCTAGTAGGCTACGATTTATTTGCATCATGTGCATTGGTCTTTGCAGGACTCGGCACAGGGGTCGGGTCCGTCTAGGACAGGTACCAATTTTTCAGACCAGCATGTTCATTTTTCTGTGCTACATGTAACATTATTTGGTAGGTTTTACTCAAATGTTTACAGGCTTTAGGATATATTGATTGAACAGAGGAGAGGGAAAGAGAAAACATTCCCCACGTTTTCATAAAGTACTCTTTTTTTTCTAAATAAAAAAAATAAAATTTTGAAGGTTTTTGGTGCGTAAATCACAATTTTCAAAATAGTATTTTTAGTTATTTTAACCAAACTATGCGGGTTTGATTCTCACCGGATGTGAGATACGTAGGCGAACCTCATCGGTTCCAGCCCCTAATTTTCAAAAATCCAAAAAAAAAAATTAATTCCTTATTTAAAAGTCTTTCTTTAGAAAATCCCAAATAAAAAAAATTAAAACAGAAAATATTTTCTTTCATTTTAGAAATCTTTCATTCGAAAAGAAAATCAAAAAAAATTGTTTATTTAATTTATTCTTGATTTTCCTAAACTACGTAATGGTCTGATCTATGCGGTGTCATGATACGTAGGCAATCCTCATCGGATGCGATCATAGCCATAATTAATCAAAAAAAATTGAAAAAAAGGGAAAGAAAAAGAGCGTTAAATTCAAGAGGAAATAAAGCAATAAGCCGGGATGAAGCATGAAGCCTTCCAAGATCATTTTAGAAAGGAAAATGGCATTAGGTGCATGACATACAATGTGTGATTAATATCTGAAAAATGCCTAACTCTAACACGTTTGTTGTTTGTCATTTTTGAGAGATAAAGTTAAACAAAGGTGGTTGGTTTGTGGTTTAAACTGGAGACTCATCCTTAGAACACGAGATCAAAAGGAAAAAGTAAAATGGCAAACAACAGTGAGAATGAGTCAGATAATGATGATTTCCATGGATAATTGGTCGAACAAGGTACGGGACTGGTTGAAGAAGTAAGAGTGTTGAAGCAACAATTGGCAGAGAAGTACCAAGCTTGGGTGAATGGAAAAGCACCGCCCCCACTACCCATAGGGCCTTCGGACAATCTTCATAGTGTGTCAGTTGCAAGTCAAGTGCCCATCTCCATAACAAGTAAACCATTGTACCAACCTGAACCTGGATTCAGTCCGAGCATTAACCTTCCCACTATCCCCATTACCTCCATTCCACGTCCTCCAAATGCACCCAAATGACCCACCTATTGTACCCATTGTCCATACCATCACTGTTCCTCAACCGGCTCTTGCTCAAAAGTCCAACAATGATCCACAACTGAATGCTCATGATGCCCAACATTACTCTCCAGAATTGACTTTCAAAGTTCCAGACTCATACAAGCATACTCCTCAGAACATGTTTCCAGTTGAGATTGAAAAGCCCGACAAGAATAGGGAACAAGAGGAAATAACCACAAAAATGAAGAGCCTGGAACAAACCATGAGAAACATATAGGGTTTGGGAGGCGACAAGAGTATTTCGTTCAACGATTTATGCATGTTCCCCTATGTTCATTCGCCACCCGGTTTCAAGACTCCCAAGTTTGATAAGTATGGCGGGCATGGTGATCCAGTTGCCCATTTGAAGAGGTATTGTAACCAATTAAGGGGAGCAGGATGCAAAGAAGAATTACTCATGGCTTACTTTGGGGAAAGTTTGACAGGAATTGCTTCAGAGTGGTTCATAGATCAAGACATCTCTCACTGGCACGTTTGGAACGACATGGCTCAAGATTTTGTCCAACAGTTTCAGTACAATATTGATATAGTTCCAGACCGCTCCTCTCTCGTGAACATAAAGAAAAAACCAACAGAAAGCTTCAGAGACTATGCAATCAAGTGGAGAGAGCAGGCTGCTAGGTTCAAACCACCAATGAAAGAGGCAGAAATGATTGACTATTTTCTCTAAGCTCAAGATCCTGATTACCTCCATTACATGTTGGCCGCCATTGGTAAGCCTTTCGCTAAGGCGATTAAGATTGGTGAAATAGTTGAGAATGACATTAAATCGGGCAAAATTTTGAGTAAGGCAGCCCTTAAGGCGACCACGCAAGCAATTCAAAGCGGGTCAGGCAGTTTCGGAAATCGGAAAAAGAAAGAGGAAGGATCCATGATAGAATCTGGGTTCGGGAGAGTTCAAAGAGGAATAGTTCCTTCTTATGTGCAATCCCATCAAGGACAATCCAATTCTCCTCAACATTACTATACACCTCAGGGTCCCCGGTACTCAGTTCCCCTGCAACAATACACAGTGTTTAATGCTTAGGCTTATGTTAGGCCTACCAATCACCAACAATGGCGGGCACCGATTCCACAAGGCTCCCGTCAACTACGCTCGAATTTTTAGGCATCATATAATCCTCGTCCCCGACAAGGATATGTGAGAGATGAGGAGCCAAAGAAAGAGTTCACCCTAATTGGAGAATCATATACAAGCCTATTTCGAAAGTTGATGCAGCTGAAGTTGATTGAACCTGTCATGCCGCGTTATGTGAATCCAAATTCAAAAGGTTTTGACTCAAATGCAAAATGTGAGTATCACTCTAACACCTAGGGTCATAGTACCAAAATTGTTGGACATTAAAGAAAGCCATTGAAAATCTGATTGAAGCAAAGGCAATTGTGGTAACAAACAATGAGGATATTCCTAATATCACAAATAATCCGCTCCCAGCTCATGATAGTACACATTTTATTGGGATGATTTGTGATGATCGGGATTACAAGCAGTCTGGCAAGACAGAGAGGGATGTTGGAACCATAGGGCAAGAACCAAAAATGATAGTAAGCCCTCCGCAATTGGCACCGTTGATTGTGAAAGGTGTGAGTTCTAGTTTGAACTTGGCAGGTTCTGGAAAAATGATTCTTTATGTTCGTGGAAGCACAAAAAAGGTTGAGGTTCAATTGGGTGGGCCAAAACTTTACATCCCTGGGGGCATTCAAAATATTGTTCCGAATAATATTTTCAGAAATATAACAGAGCCAGTTGTGATCCGACCTGTTGCACAACTCCCAGTGACAAAAACAAAAACTATTCCCTGGAATTATAACAAAACTGTCATGACATACAAAGGAAAAGAGATAGTTGAGGAAGCAGATAAAATGGAGGGCTTGACCCGCTCTGGAAGGTGCTATTCACCAGAGGAATTAAGAAAAGCTAAGCAAGACAGGGAAAGTCATTTGCCAGTGAAAGGACCCGTTGCATAAAAAGAAGCGGAGGAATTCCTTAAGAAGATGAAAATGCAAGACTACTTAATCATTGACCAACTAAGGAAAACCCCTGCTCAGATTTCTTTGTTATCTCTACTTTTGCACTCAGAAGAACATCGTCGTGTGTTGATCAAAACTCTGAACGAGGCATATGTCTCATAAAAGACAACGGTGAATCAGTTGGAAAAAATGGCTGAAAGATTCTTTGAAGTAAATAGAATTACTTTCAGCGATGATGATTTGCTTGAGGAAGGGGCTGGGCACAATAGAGCTTTGCATCTTATGGTCAAATGTGAAAGGCATTACGTGAAATGAGTCATTATTGACGGAGGCTCAAGTGTAGATGTATGCCTTTTTTCTACTCTACAAGAGTTGAACATTGACACTAACAGAATTCGAACTAGTAATGTCAGCATCAGAGCTTTTGATGGTTCAAGAAGAGACACTATTGGGGAAATCAAACTCACCATGACAATCGGCCCGGTTGATTTTAACATTGTCTTTCAAGTGTTGGATATGAAAACTTCTTATAATTTTCTTCTGGGAAGGCCGTGGATCCATATGGCTAGAGCTGTACCATCCACCCTACATCAAATGGTCAAATTCGAGTATGATAGGCAAGAAATTGTTGTTCATGGGGAAGACGACTCTTCAGTTTATAAAGACCCGTCCATTCCATGTATCGAGGCCAAGGAAGGATGTGAATCCCTCATATATCAAGCATTTTAGGTGATTGAAGCGGACCAAGTGGAAGAAGGAAAACCAATTCAGCATCCCCGTCCGTCAGCCACATCTATGATGTAGCTTCGCTGATGTTAAGGAATGGTTATGAACCAGGAAAAAGATTAGGATCCTCTCTGCAGGGAATTGTGAACCCTATTGCTCCCTTTTTTGAAGAAAGATACCTTTGGTTTGGGTTTTAAACCAACGTCGGCTGACATAGACAGAGCCAAGGCCCGCAAAAAGAATGGTTGGAATTTTTCCAAACCAATCCCTCACATTGCTTACTCTTTTGTCAAGCCGCAATTTGAAGAAGACCAAAAACCTTCTACTAAGGATGACATTGATGAAGTTTGCCAAAGTCTCAAGGAGATGTTCTATGAGATCAATATGGTTCAATTTGGTGAAGGCCCTAGCCGTGCAAGTGTTCAGCT
>ML330808.1:0-28312 GCA_005239505.1 Nicotiana paniculata
TGGTTAGTCTCGGGGGACTTAACCTTTCCAACTTTACTTCGCCTTTATCGACCTTCCATTTCTTGGTTTTATCCCGTCTTTAATTTAAAACACCGGGAGTGCTTTGGCTTTTCAGACTTTGTCGAGAGGGTTAGCCACGTGGGAATTAACCTTTTGCTTCAATTGCCTTCATAGGCATTTTGATTTGATCTTCTCCTTTCAAGAGTTGTGTTTACAGCATCGGCCATTGTGGCCAATCATGATCGACATAATGCCCCTAGTGAGGCTTGGTGCCCTTTGCATGTTGGCTCGCATCAAATGAGAACCCTGTAAATCAGTTTTGCCATCCTTTTTTTTGTCTTATTTCAGGAATAGAGTTAGACCGAAAGGGATTGAGAAACAATAAATGACAGAATGGATAATGAGTTTAAATGAAAGGTATCCCTTTCGTGGAAAGGAAGGAAGGACTTATCTGGAGTGTATGCGGACTTTAATGAACATGACATGCCTTTTGGACTGGATGCTGATCCGTGTAAACCGTCTGACTCTCAGAAATTCATCATAACTAACACCTCGAGATTGAGAAACCTTGCCCCAGAATGTGTCCATGTCAGTGACCCATTATCCTTTTCGATCAGTGGTGCCCTTTGCGGGTTTTCACCAAGTAACCTCTCTCATTTCTCTTCTCACCATCGCCTTGTAGTGCTCTTTGCGAGTTTTCACTAACAAGACTCTCTCATTTTTAATTTCTCTGCTTAACGTCGCCTAACGGTGCCCGTGTGGGTTTTCACCGATTAGACTCTAATTTTATTTCTCTCATTTGCTTGCAACAGATTCGACATTGTATCCTCCAACTTTGGACATCTTCGCCGATTAATCGCAGGACTTGAACATGTTTTTTTTTTGGTAAAAAGAATTTGTGTTGAATTACAACTTTGGAACCTTTCAGGCGACACATAGCCAAATCTTAACACTTGCCCCAGCTTAAACTCTTGGGGAAATTTCGATTTTTATTTTGGTGTGACTGAACCCCAGGGAGAGGCTGCCTACGTATCCTTTCGGAATCAAGTCGAACGTAGTTCAGCGAACTTTTGTTTTTGTTTCCGTTTTTTATTTTTTTTATTTTTCTTTTCTTTTTATTTTCTTTTCCTTTTTGTGTTTTTTTTGATTTTTTTTCTCTTTTTTTTTTCATTTCATCATTTTTTGTTTCTTTTTTCAACACTTTTTTTTTCCATTAACACTTTCGAGTTCCAAAGAGGATAATCAAAGAAGAGTAACCGACACAAAGGGTTTGCAAAAGGGTTAATGGTGTTTGGGTAGCGAGAATGAAAACCTTCATCGTCCTAACCGGAGAACATTTGAAAATATATGGAGGAACAAACATAGTACATTTTGACGACATCTGCATTGACACCCGTTTTGGGGTCATTTCCTTCGATGTCCCCCAGGTATAACACTCCTTTTGGTAGCAATTTCCTTATGATGTATGGACCTTTCCAGTTTGGGGAGAATTTTCCTTTCGCTTCTTTGTGGTGGGGGAGGATACATCTTAAAACGAGTTGCCCTACTTCGAAGTTCCTAGGTCGCACTTTTTTGTTGTAAGCGTGGGCCATTCTTTGCTGGTATAATTGTCTGTGGCACACTGCGGGCATTCTATTCTCATCAATCAAAGTTAATTGCTCCAGTCGGGTCTTGACCCACTCATTGTCCTCAATTTCTGCTACGACAATAATCCGAAGGGAAGGAATTTCGACTTCTACAGGTATTACGGCTTCAGTGCCAGGTCCAACCGATGTGCGCAAGGTCGTGCGATATCCCAACAATGCAAAAGGTAGCTTTTCATGCCATTGCCTGGATGTTTGAATCATTTTCCTGAGAATTTTCTTGATGTTTTTGTTTGTTGCTTCAACAGCGCCATTGGCTTTGGGCTGATAAGGGGTCGAGTTGCGGTGTGTTATCTGGAATTGTTCACATAGCTCCCTCATCAAATTACTGTTTAGATTCGCGGCATTGTCGGTAATGATAGTTTTTGGGATACCAAAACGACAGATGATATTAGCATGCACAAAATCCGCCACCGCTTTCTTAGTGACAACTTTGAACGTGACGTCCTCGACCCATTTTGTGAAATAGTCGATAGCAACAAAAATGAATATGTGCCCGTTTGAGGCCTTTGGCTCGATTGGCCCAATGACATCCATTCCCCAGGAAACAAATGTCCAGGGTGCCGACATAAGATGCAGTTCTGACGGTGGTGCATGGATTAAGTCGCCATGTATTTGTCACTTATGGCACTTCCATACGAAACCAAAACATCTCTCTCCATGGTCATCCAATAATATCCAGCCCGCAAGATTTTCTTTGCGAGGAAATACCCATTCATGTGCGGACCGCATACTCCTCAATGGACCTCGCTCATGATCCTTTTGGCTTCTTCGGCGTCTACACATCTTAACAGATTTAGATCGGGAGTCCTTTTATACAGTACTTCCCCACTTAGGAAGAAACTACTGGCGAGCCTTCGGATGGTTCTCTTTTGGTCTCCTTTGGCCTGCTCTGGATATTCTCTTGTCTTCAAAAATATTTTAATATCATGATACCATGGTTGGACATCCGGTTCTCTTTGACCGTGTTGCAATAACCATGTCCTTCCTTGATTTAGATCTCCAATGGGTCTGTGTGAACATTACCCAGATAGGGCAGCATTGCAGCTAGGGTGGCCAGCACATCGGCTAACTCATTGTGGCACCGAGGAATATATCTGAACTCGACGACTTTGAATCGCTTACTAAGATTCTCCATATGCTTTCTATAGGGAAGAAGTTTAACATATCGAGTTTCCCACTCTCCCTGAGCCTGCTTAATGATCAAATCGGAGTCCCCCATGATCAATAACTCTTCTACATCCATGTCAATGGCCATGTTCATGCCCATTATACAAGCTTCATATTCAGCAGTATTGTTTGTGTAGAAGAAACGGAGGCGGGTCGTGGCAGGGTAGTGTTGTCCTGTGGGTGAAATAAAGATTGCCCCTATCCCAATACCTTTCGCATTGGCTGCTCCGTCAAAGAACATTTTCCAGGTGTCAACGCCTTCGAGATTACTTCGACGGAATTGATTTCTTCATCCGAAAAATAAGTGCTCAAGGGTTGTTATTCATCATCAACCAGATTTTCAGCTAGATGATCGACCAATGCTTGAGCTTTCATAGCTGTGCGAGTGACATAGACAATATCGAATTCTGTGAGCAAGATTTGCCATTTCGCTAATCTCCTGGTGGGCATTGGCTTTTGCAATATGTACTTCACAGGATCTAGCCTCGTGATGAGGTAGGTGGTATAAGCCAATAAATAATGTCGGAGCTTCTGAGCAACCCAAGTTAGAGCGCAACAAGTCCTTTCTAACTGAGAATACTTGGCCTCGTAGCTTGTGAACTTCTTGCTCAAGTAATATATTGCCTGCTCTTTCTTCCCGGTTGCATCTTGTTGCCCGAGAACACACCCAAAGGAATTTTCTAGTACTGTCAGGTATAAGAAGAAAGGTCTCCCCAGTTCTGGTGGGACTAACACTGGAGGATTTGACAGATATTCTTTGATCTTGTTGAAAGCATCCTGGCACTCGTCTATCCATTTGATGGCTACATCTTTTTTCAACAGCTTGAATATAGGCTCGCATGTGGATGTCAACTGAGCGATGAACCTACTGATGTAATTCAACCTACCCAGCAGACTCATGACTTCCTTCTTGGTTCTTGGGGGTGGGAGATCCCGAATAGATTTTATCTTTGTCAGGTCCAGCTCAATGCCCCGTCGACTGACTATAAATCCCAGTAATTTTTCGGATGGAACTCCGAAAGTGCACTTGGCTGGGTTTAATTTCAAATCATATTTGCACAGTCGTTCGAAGAATTTCCTCAAGTGCTGCACATGGTCACTTTGGGTCCTGGATTTGATGATCACATCATCGACGTACACCTCGATCTCCTGATGCATCATGTCATGGAATATGGCGGTCATGGCCCTCATATAAGTTGCCCCAGCGTTCCTTAAACCATGTCATGACCCGGTAACAGTATGTTCCCCAGGGTGCTGTGAAGGCTGTCTTTTCTGCATCCTCTTCATCTATTAACACCTGGTGATATCCGGCATAGTAATCGACATTCTGGAAAATAAATTACATTGTTTCCTACCCAAGAATTTACAAATTCAAAAGAAATAAAAAAAAAGGAAATCCTATGAAATATTTGTTAAATAACAGCTTCCTCAAACTCAAATCCCTGGGGATATCCATGCCTCTGCTTGTGATTAACTATCAAGAAGAGACGCAAGGACAAGAAACCGTTAGCATCTCATGGAATGAATCTGTCCATAGAGAGGATCATATTCAATTCCAACTAGCTAGCTAAACAGAAACTTCTACTTAATGCTTTACTCGAGAGAACTAACTTAACATATTCTAGACCTCAAGTTTTCATACAGATTACAGCCAGAATTCATGCCGTAACTTGACTACTTTAAGGCATTGCTTAAGGAATAAATCTGATCGTAAAGGAGGTTAGATTCAATCCTTAATGATACTCTTGGATAAACAAAGCATATTTAAACCCTTTATGGACTGAATCTGACCATAAAAGGGGTCGGATTCAGCTCCATAGGTTTTATACTTGTTCTTCTTGCCGATAATACCATAACCTGACTTTGTAAGCTTTGATATAGAGAACAAATCTGATCACTTGAAAGGATTCAGATTCCTTACTCTAAGGAGCCTTTTGAAATGATAATCTATTTACTCTATAACTGTTTATGCATTATTATAAGGGTGAATCTTACCATAAGAAGGATAAGATTCAACTCCGTAACAGTCACCTTTTGGTAACACTTGATCCACACTTGTATTGTGACTTTGATTTTTAGGCATTTCAGAGGATGAATCATATTATTCAAGGGTTCTGATTCTTCGACTTTATACCTTCTTTACTACATGCTTTATTCCTTTAAAATGGTGAACTTCATCCATCTATACTACTGTTTATGCACTATTGTGGGGGTGAATTTGACCATTGAAAGGTCAAATTCATCTACTCTAGTGTTAATACTAACCTATATAGAGACTTACTCTGTTGAATCTCTTTATTGACCAAAGAGGCTCAATTGAAAGAGTATTTTTGCACTCTTATGGAAAGAACCTGACCATAGAAAGGCCAGATTCAACATCCTAGTGCAAGTTGTTCTAACAAAAACATTACAATCGACCTAACGACAACTAGAATGATTCTCAAAAATTCAAATGCTTCATACACAATGCATATTTAGATTCATCAATGTCACCTGAACCCATCCTACTTCAGATTCATAGACCAGAATCAACGAGAAGAAGATTCAGACTCATATAAGCTTAAAATAAACACAACACGAGTCAACAATTTCAGCATCATTAATTTTATCTAAATGTTCATTGTTACATACCTTTAAAGAGAAAGAAAACAACAAGAAGACTTGACCAAATAAAGGTCAAGTATAAACCACAATCAACAAGAAGGAAGAAAATTCAGCAGCAGCCAACATAAACTTCAGAACAATCAGCTCCAAAAGAAAATATCCCAGAAAACTTTTAGAAGAAACCAAACCAGAACTGAAAGCCCAAATAGAATCCAGAAATGAGAAAATTCCACTCCTTTGAAGAGTACTTGAAGAAATAAACAGATTTCTTCCTCTTACTTTTGGAATGATTCTGATCTTTTTATGTTTTCAGAATGTTTTTGCAGCTAAGAGAGTATATCTTTTTTTTTTAGAATGTCCAACCAAAAAGAATCCTCCTCAATATGTGAAAGGAAGGTCTATTTATAGGGAGCTCAAGGATGGGATATGCTTTTGGCATATACCTTATCCAAGAGGCTAAAAAATAGTACTAATAGTACATAGGGCAGTTGTCAACCCTATCTTTGGGACAACGCCCCCTATTCTAGAACATTCCTATTGATTAAAAGACCCTTTTCACCTTAAGAGCCTGATTTCCTAAGCTGAGTTACCTAATATATCCCTTGAAGTCCCAGAAATTACCATTTGATAACCAGGTTAAACTTGCTTGGGGTTGACTATTAACTCTAGTTAATTAAACCTAGTTAGGTTCCTTAGTTAATTAGGTATCAACTCTCGTTTAAGTCAATCACTATAGTCCTTAGGTTAGCTGATTTTTGGTTTAATTCAATCTAAATGTGACTAATTAACTTAACCAAATCAGCCCCCCTAATTAACTCCTATCAGGCTCATGTTAATCACTCAAATTAACAACTCAGGCTTGAATCACAAATCAAAATCAGTTAAGCAATCAAATAACCCAAACGAGGTCTTAACATCTTAACTAATTTACTGGCTAATTATAATTCATGATGCATAATTAATGAACTAACAATGATTAGCAAACCACTAAGGACAGGAGAATAATAGCTAATCAAATAGCAACAAGCAAGAATAAAGCTAACTAGACCTAAATAATCTAAAAACAGTGATTAACAAGAATTTTAGGTTTTAGTAACATGTAAAAATAGTAAGGAAAGAGGAAGAATACTCGTTAGAGGGTTTTGGACGAACTATGGCGACTAGCCGGAGTTTGGCCGGACTACGGCGACCTCCAAAAGTGATTGTTACTCACATGAAATGACGGTTCTAGTTGAGAACCATCGACTCATGTAAGTTTGAGTCACAGAGTCGCTTGGGATTATTTTCAGCATGTTATAGGGTTTTCCATTTCCAGATCTGAGATTAAAGAAATTTGAATGAGCTTTTTGGTGAAATAGATGGTAGGAGATGGTTGAGAAGGGGGAGGAGATTATCTGGTCAAAAGTTGGGGTTGATTGGAGAAGCTACACCGCTGGTAGGNTAGGCTAAACTTCATCATATTGGGTGCTGAAGTTTTTATAGCTAAACTTAATCACTTCAGCATATGGGTGCTGATGTTTTTACAACTAAACTAAATAACTTTCGCATATTGGGTGTTGAAGTTTTACAAATGAACTAAATAACTTCAACATATACTGAAATTTTTACAAATGAACTAATAACTTCAACACTTCTGCTGAAATTTTTATGAATGAACTAATAACTTCAGCACTTCTGCTGAAGTTCTTACGAATGAACTAATAACTTCAGGACTTCTGCTGAAGTTCTTACAAATGAACTAATAACTCCAGCACTTCTGCTGAAGTTTTTACAAATGAACTAATAACTTCAACACTTCTGCTGAAGCCCCAAAATCGGGTATTGGGCTGGGTTGCTGGGTCGTGTAGAGTTAGGGATATGGCCTGGGTAATTTTGGCCCAGGTCTGATTGTCATCCCCTTTAATTAACTAAACCAACTAAATTAATTAAATTCAAATCTAATTTAATCCAAGAAATATAGTCATTAATTTTAAACCTTATTTTACATCTATTTACAGATTAATCAAGAATAAAATGACTAATTTTATATTCCTAATAAAATCTATTTTTCATTCGAATAAAATGATTAAGTTTTAGTAATTAGTTATTAAAACTACATTACGTTAAACAACCATCATTCGTCTATTATATAGTTAATTATAACTTTATAATTCCTTGATAATAGTGATGCAATTTTAATAATAATTTTTAAAAAAAAATGATTATGCAAAAAATACAAATCTTTCACAATTAAACACTGAAAATCAACAAAGATTCATAAAATCAATTGATTTATTGAGATTTTTATAGGACGATATGGCGAGTAAAAAATCACATGCTCACAGCTGCCCCTCTTTGCTTGGAAACACGAAGAGTTTTCGGGCAAAGACAAAGTGAGAAGCAATAAACGACTTTTACTTATTCATAGGTTCCATTGTGAAGCGTTTTGAAAAGTTTGACCGAACCCTGCTTCAGAGGTTGCCTACATATCCTTGGCTATAAAGGAATCAGGTCAGTGTAGTTCTGGAAGTTTTGGTAGCTAGGACTACCGAGAAGCTGTGATTTCACTGGTGTTGCTGCTGTTACTGTTGGTGATCTCCTTATTACACCCAAAGTAAGTAAAACGAACAACTAACTAAACCTATCAATTGCTAGTTACAACATTTCTATCTAAGACCTGGTCTTGAGTCTTGATCTTCTGCCGACTCTAACCTGGATCTTGATGCTTGTTAGCCGCAGGTGTTGCTTTTGTCTCTTCGTTTTTCGGATCAAGGCAGGATATACCGAACGGATGACTTCAATCTCGTCCTGAATAGTCCATATCGTCTCCATGGCTGTACTTTTGAGTTAGGATTTCTTTTTTGTTCTTTTATTTTTGATTGAAACTTCTTCTTTTGGTTGTCCCGAGTCCAATGTCCTAAAAATGTTATCTGCATAATCAAGAGCGAACGAACGAAATTTTCTGCCCCAGGTTTTACTAGGAAAATTTCGTGAGTTCTTGTAAGGAAAACTATACTACTTTATTAATGAAAATAATGAAAAAGTCGGGAACAGTGTACCCGACGTTATTGTAGACTAGGGAGTAGATACCCTATGCCCATAGTAAAATACTCTAGGGGTTGGATACACTATGAAGAAAATCGACAGGTTATGCTGTCGTTGAGAGAAAATCACCGGGTTGTGCTGGTGTCTGGGGGAGGATCAATGGGTTATGTCGTTGTTAAGAAAGAGATCACTAGGTTATGCTAGTGTCTGGAAAGGTCAACAGGTTATACTGTTTCCTGAACAAGAGGTCACTGTTTATGCCAATGTCAAAAGATGGTCAACAGGTTATGCTGTTGTCACAAGAAATTATCAGGTTATGCCAATGTCTAGAGGGATCAACAGGTTATGTTGTTGCCGAAAAATATCATTGGGTTATGCCCATGCCCGTAAATGATCAACATGTTATTCTGTTGTCAGAAGAGATCATCAGGTTATGCCGATGTCTATAGAGCTCAACAGGTTATGCTTCTGCCGAAAAATTCATTGAGTTATGCCAATGTCTGGAAATGATCAACAGTTTATGCTGCTGCCGGGGAAAAAGAAATCACCGGGTTATGCCAGTGTCCGGAGATGATCAACAGGTTATGCTATTGTCAGAAAGATCACCAGGTTATGCCAGTGTCTAGAAAGGTCAACAGGTTATGCTGTTGCCGAAAGAAGATCACTGTGTTATGCCAATGTCAGAAAATGATCAACATGTTATGTTGTTGTTAGGAAAAGATCACCAGGTTATGCCGGTGTCTGGAAAGGTCAACAAGTTATGCTATTGCCTGGGGAAAAGGAGATCACCGGGTTATGCCAGTGTCCGGAGATGATCAACAGGTTATGCTGTTGTCAGAAAGATCACCCGGTTATGTCGGTGTCTAGAAAGGTCAACAGGTTATGTTGTTGCCGAAAAAAGATGACTGGGTTATGCCAATGTCAGAAAATGATCAACAGGTTATGATGTTGTTTAGGAAAAGATCACCAGGTTATGCCGGTGTCTGGAAGGGTGAACAGGTTATGCTATTGCCTGGGAGAAGAGATCACTAGGTTATGCCAGTGTCTGGAAATGATCAACAGGTTATGCTGTTCTCAGGAAGATCACCAGGTTATGCGGTGTCTAGAAAAGTCAACAGGTTATGATTTTGCCTGGAAGAAGAGATCACTGGGTTATGCTAGTGTCTGGAAATGATCAACAGGTTATGTTGTTGTCAGGAAGATCACCAGGTTATGCCAGTGTCTGGAAAGGTCAACAGGTTATGTTGTTTCCTGGGGAAAAGAGATCACTGGGTTATGCCAGTGTCAAGAGATGATCAACAGGTTATGATGTTGTCAGAAAGATCACCAGGTTATGCTGGTGTATGGAAAGGTCAACAGGTTATGGTGTTGCCTGAGGAAAAGAGATCACTGGGTTATGTCAGTGTCAAGAGATGACCAACAGGTTATGCTGTTGTCAGAAAAAGATCACCAGGTTATGCCGGTGTCTGGAAAAGTCAACAGGTTATGATGTTGCGCCGGAAAGGGAATGACCAACAGGTTATGCTGTTGTCAGAAGAAGATCACCAGGTTATGCCGATGTCTTCTTGGGAGTAGGACCTTATGTTGGCATCAACTGAGGACTGGGATACCTTGGTTGGAAAAGGTTTGGCTAGGGATTTAGGACCCTATGCTACTTTAGGGTTGCATCATTTTCAACTTCATTTCTTCTTTTGTTTTTCTTTTTATCTTTTTTTTTTAATTTTTATTTTATTTTATTTTATTTTATTTATTATCTTTTCATGCATGCGGGAAAGGATTTTTAGGAGGAAACTTCCCTTTTTTAGAGTCAATGCTGCAGAGCTCCTTCTAGACCTTGCACAATTTCTTTTGGTTGCACCTGCTTGTTGCACATTTGCTTTCGAGCTGCACTTGTTTCCTATTTTCAAACAAAGAACAATTTGTTAGTTTGAAATGGTGGTTGGTTTTGCGGCCTCGATTATTTCAACTTCTTGATCTCGACCCCTTTGACAAATATCTCAACCGCTTGCTTGCTTTCTGGGGATGGGGTTTTATTTCTAAACCCGGGGACCTTAACTTTCCAAATTTTCCGATGGCGATTGGTCACACGGGACCCAATATTTGTGTTTTACCTTTGTAGTCCTTTCACTTGCCTTTTCTTTTGGATTTCCATAGTATCGGGGGGAAGTTTTGGCTCCTCAAATTCTGCTGCGACGGTTAGTCGTGTGGGACTTAAACTTTCCAACTTTAATTCGCCTTTATTGGCCTTTCATTTCTGACTTTTCTTCCAACTATAACTTTAGGGAAGTTGTAATATCTCAGCTTTTCAAACCTTGCCAAGATGGTTAGCCACGCGGGGCTCAACCTTTCAACTTCATTCGTCTTTATAGGCACTTCAATTTTATTTTCTCCTTTCAGGGTTTTGAGTTTGAAACATCGGTCGCTACGGTCAGTCGAGATCGACTCGATGCCCCTGACGAGGCTGGGTTCCTTTTGCATATTGACATATGCCAAATGAGATCCCTGTAAATCAGTCTTGCCATCCTTTCTTTGCCTTAGTTTCGGAACAGAGTTAGACCGAAAGGGATTCAAAAGAAAAATAAATGACAGAATGGACAATGAATTGAAACAAGAGGTGTCCCTTTCGGGGAAAGGAAAAGACTTATCTGGAGTGCATGCGGACTTCAATGAACATGACATGCCTTTTGGACTGGATGCCTGATCCGTTTAAACCGTCTAACTCTCAGAAATTCATCACAACTATTACCTTGAGATTGAGAAACCTTGCCCCGGACCGCGTCCATGTCAGTGACCCATTATCCTTTTCGATCAGTGGCGCCCTTTGTGGGTTTTCACCAACTAACCTCTCTCATTTCTCTTCTCACCATCGCCTTGTGGTGATCTTTGTGAGTTTTCACTAACAAGACTCTATCATTTTTAATTTCTTTGCTTACCGTTGCCTCACGGTGCCCGTGTGGGTTTTCACCGATAAGACTCTCTCATTTTATTTCTCTCATTTGCTTGAACCAGACCGACACTGTATCCTCCAACTTTAGACATCTTTGCCAATTGATCGGAACGACTTGAACAAGTTTTTTTTGGTGAAAAGAATTTGTGTTGAATTACAACTTTGGAACCTTTCAGGCGACACATTGTCGAATCTTAACACTTGCCCCAGCTTAAACTCTTGGGGAAAAATGTGGAATTTTATTTTGGTGTGACTGAACCCCAAGGAAAGGCTGCCTACGTATCCTTTCGGAATCAAGTCGAATATAGTTCAGGAAGATTGCTTTTGTTTTGGTTCTTCTTTTGTTTTAATTTTTGTTTTGATGTTTATTTTGTTTTCATTTTTCTTTTTCTGTCTTTTTGTTTTTTTTGTTTTTTTTTGTTTTTGAAAACAACCTTCGGGTTGCAAAGAGGGTAATCAAAGAAATAGTAACCGACTCAAAAGGGTTTACAAACTGGTAGTGTTTAGGGTAGCGTGAACGAAGCCTTCGTCATTTCGATCATAAAAAGGTCAAACATAATACCTTTTGACTGCGTCTGCATTGACATCCATTTCAGGATCGTTTCCTTCGATGTCCCCTAAGTACAACGCTCCTTTTGGTAGCAATTTCCTTATGATGTAAGTACCTTTCCAATTCAGGGCAAATTACCGCTGAGAACGGAATAGTGTTCGAGTCCAAAGGTAAACAAATCCCTAGCTTCTAGAGTTTGCTGCTTTTCCCAGGCCGGAGAAGGTTAGAGTTTTGCGCTCTCTCAAAACGCCTGCACGCCTGCGAGTGTTCTCGCCGCTCCTACAAATTGTTTTTTCTTTAAATAATGGAAGGTAATATATGAATAAGAACAGATAGCATTCTGCTAGAGAGAGAGGGCGCTTCCCGAATAGATTCCTTTCTCTTCCCCCTTTCACTTGACTGGTTAGTTAGGAGTGATCTTTTTTCGCACATCTCCACTCTTTTTCTCTTTTGCTTCTTCATGGTGCAGGAGGATACGTCTTAAGACAAGCTGTCCCACTTCGAAGTATCTGGGCCGCACTTTCTTTTTGTAGGCACGGGCCATTCTTTGTTGGTACAACTGCCCGTGGCAAACTGCGGCCATCCTTTTCTCATCAATCAGAGTTAATTGTTCCAATCGGGTTTTGATCTATTCGTCATCCTCAATTTCTGCTTCAAAGATGATCCGAAGGGAAGGAATTTCTACTTCTGCAGGGATCACGGCTTCAGTGCCATAAACCAATAGGTAAGGCGTGGCCCCAACTGATGTTCGCACATTCGTGCGATATCCTAATAGTGCAAACGGTAACTTCTCATGCCACTGTCTAGAACTTTGGATCATTTTTCTAAGGATTTTCTTGATATTTTTATTGGTTGCTTCCACAACACCATTAGCTTTGGGCCGGTAAGGGGTAGAATTGCGGTGTGTGATTTGGAACTGTTTACACACCTCCCTCATCAAGTTACTGTTCAGATTCGCGGAATTGTCGGTAATGATAGTCTTTGGGATACCAAAACGACAAATAATGTTTGAATGCATGAATTCCACCACTTCTTTCTTGGTGACGGCTTTAAAAGTGACTGCTTCGACCTATTTTGTGAAATAGTCGATGGCAACCAAAATAAATCTGTGTCCATTTGAAGCTCTTGGCTCAATTCGCCCGATGACATCCATTCCCCAGGCAACGAAAGGCCAAGGTGCTGACATGGGATGCAATTCTGAAGGTGGTACATGAATCAGGTTGCCGTTTATTTGACACTGATGACACTTCCGGACGAAGCAGAAATAATCCTTTTCCATGGTTATCCAGTAATACCCTGCTCGCAAAATTTTCTTTGCGAGGACGTACCCGTTAGTGTGAGGGCCACATACTCCTGAATGTACTTCATTCATAACATTTTCAGCTTCTTTGGCATCCACGCATCTTAACAAGTTCAGATCTGGGGTCCTTTTGTACAACACCCCTCTGCTTAAGAAGAAGCTGCTGGCGAGCCTTTTGATGGTTCTCTTTTGATCCCCAGTGGCCTACTCCGGGTACTCTTTTGTTTTCAAGAATCTTTTGATATCATAATACCATGGTTGGACCTCGGACTCTATTTCGACCGTGTTACAATAACTATGTCTTTCTTTGATTTGAATTTCCAACGGGTCAATGTGAACCGAGTATGGAAGCATTGCAGCTAGGGTAGCCAGTGCATCGGCCAACTCATTGTGGCATCGAGGAATATATCTGAACTTGACGTCTATGAATCGTTTGCTAAGATCTTCCACATGTTATCTGTATGGAAGGAGCTTAACATCTCGAGTTTCCCATTCTCGCTGAACTTGCTTGATAATTAGATCAGAATCTCCCATGATTAATAATTCTTCTACATCCATATCAATGGCCATGTTCATACCCATTATACAATCTTCATATTTGGCAGTATTGTTTGTACAAAAGAAATGAAGGCGCGCCGTGGCTGGATAATGTTGTCCCATGTGCGAAATCAAGATTGCCCCAATTCCAACACCTTTCGCATTGACTGCTCTGTCGAAGAACATTTTCCAGGTATTAGTGTCTTCTGAGATTATTTCAACTGAATTGACTTCCTCATCCGGAAAATAAGTGCTCAAGGGTTGGTATTCATCATCAACCAGGTTCTCAGCTAAATGATCAGCTAAGGCTTGAGCTTTCATGGATGTGCGGGTAACATAGACAATGTCGAACTCCGTGAGCAGGATTTGCCATTTTGCCAACCTTCCTGTGGGCATTGGCTTTTGGAATATGTATTTCAGAGGATCCAACCTAGTTATGAGATATGTAGTATGAGCCAGCAAATAATGTCTGAGCTTTTGAGCGACCCAAGTTAGGGCGCAACAAGTTCTCTCCAGCGGAGTGTATTTGGCTTCATATCTAGTGAATTTCTTGCTCAGATAGTAGATGGCTTGTTCTTTCTTCCCGGTAACATCGTGTTGCCCGAGGACACAACTGAAATAATTTTCCACAACGGTTAGGTACAGGAAAAGAGGTCTTCCTGGTTCAGGCGGGACCAATACTGGTGGATTTGACAAATATTCCTTGATTTTGTCGAAGGCTCCCTGACATTCATCTGTCCATTTGATTGCGGCGTCTTTCTTTAGAAGCTTGAATATTGGCTCAATCGTGGTTGTAAGTTGCGCAATAAACCGGCTGATGTAGTTCAACCTTCATAACAAGATCATGACCTCTTTCTTGGTCCTTGGAGGTGGTAGATCTCGGATGGACTTTATCTTGGTTGGATCTAACTCAATGCCCCTGCGGCTAACTATAAAGCCCAATAGTTTCCTGGAAGGAACACCAAATGCACATTTAGCAGGGTTCAATTTCAAGTCATATTTGTGCAGCCGCTCGATGAATTTCCTCAAGTCTCGAACATGGCCTTCCTGTGTTCTGGATTTAATAATGACATCATCAACGTACACCTCAATTTCTTGGTGCATCATGTCATGGAAAATAGCAGTCATGGCCCACATATAGGTTGCCCCGGCATTTTTTAAACCGAACGCCATGACCCTGTAACAATAAGTTCTCCATGGTGTAGTGAAGGCCGTCTTTTCTTCATCTTCCTCATCCATTAATACTTGATGATACTCGGCGTAACAATCCACAAACGACTGTATCTCATGTTTGGCACAATTGTCGATAAGGATATGGATGTTTGGTAACGGGAAGTTCTTTGGGACTTGCTTTGTTCAAATCCCTGTAATCAATGCATACCCTGAGCTTCCCGTCCTTTTTTGGAACTGGGACTATATTGGCTAGCCATGTGGTGTATCTGACTACTCGGATTACACCGACTTTTAATTGTTTAGTGACTTCTTCTTTGATTTTGTCACTGATATCTGTTTTGAACTTTCTTTGCTTTTGTTGGACGGGTGGGCAATCGGGATGAGTTGGAAACTTATGTACTACTAAATCAACACTTAGTTCAGGCATATCGTCATAGGACCAAGCGAACACATATTTGAATTCGAACAAGATTTGGATCAATGCGTTCTTAGTTTTCTCATCCGTGTGAATGCTTATCATGGTCTCTCGAACCTCTTTTGAATTACCCAAGTTAACTGGCTCAGTCTCATTTAGGTTGGCTTAGGCTTATTCTCAAAGTGTTCCAATTCTCTATTTATTTCCCTAAAAGCCTCATCTTCATCATACTCTGGTTCTTGATTCATTATTTCGAGATTAGACAACTTATTAAGATCAAGGCATGAAGTCTGCAAGCATATCATGTTATTTAAAGCCGCATTATTAGGACTGAAAAAATAAGAAAAATAACAAAATCAGAAAGAATAATAGACGATGAAATTTTGATTTCATTTCATTGAATTGAACATAGAAGGGTTTCATCGAAATTGAAAAGCAATAAATTAAAAATACTTGAGTTACACCCTGAAATAACTCATAGTGCAGGAAAGATGGCAAAACTGAACTACTGAGACTCCCGCCTGACGGGGAATGGAGTAGCCTTCCAGTTATGCAACTTAGCATTTGGGCCCATATACTGCACCTCTGCGGTGTTCGAACCTTCCCTAGATGAACCATGTTGGCCTCATATAACATTTGTTTCATGGCCTCACATACATCTTCAATTTCTTCGGCCGTAAATGCCTCTTCTTCTTTTTCTTTGATGTATTGTGGTTCGATGAAGGTCTTAGTAATGTGTGGGACTGGCTGAGGCAGGTCCCATCCATTGTTTTTGCGGGCGTTGGCCCATTGCACATCTTCATCGGTGGTTTGGAAACCTATGCCAAAGAATTTTTCAGCGACGGGTAGGGAGATTGGTTCAGTGATGCCTTGTAGGGATATCCCAAGCCCCTTTCCTGGTTTGTATCCATGTCTAATCATATATGTTGCGACCATGATTGACGCGTTTGAAAGAAAAGGTTGTGGAAATGGAGTGCCTTCTTTGCGTTGATCAGCAGGCACAATCTCAAAGGCTTGGTACACAATATGTTCGCTTCCCTCTCTAGCCTCGAGGTAAGGGATGGAGGGGTCCCTGTATATGGATTGTTCATCTTCTCCATTGACCACGATCTCCTGATTTTCATGGACAAATTTGAGCATTTGGTGGAGAGTAGACGGTACTGCCCCAGCAGTGTGAATCCACGGTCTCCCTAGCAAGAAGTTATAGGAAGTATCCATATCCAGGATTTGGAAAGTTACTGTGAAATCCACAGGGCCAATCGTCATGATTATGTCGATTTCACCAATGGTGTCCCTTTTGATACCGTCGAAGGTGCGGACACAAACATTATTAGGCCTGATTCTCTCAATGTCGATTCCCATCCCTTGTAGTGTTGACAAAGGGCAAATATCTACCCCTGATCCTCCGTCAAGCATAACTCTCTTTACATAATATCCTTCACCTTTAACGGTCAGGTGTAATGCCTTGTTGTGAGTGGCTCCCTCGGGAGGCAAATCATCCTGGCTGAAAGAGATTTTGTTTACCTCAAAGAAACGCTCAGCCATTCTTTCCAACTGCTCGACTGAGGTCTCAGCTGGTACATACGCTTCATTCAGCATTTTCAGGAGTATTTTTTGGTGCTCATTTGAGCCAGTCAACAGTGACAGAAGTGAAACCTGATCAGGGGTTCTCCTGAGTTCTTCAATGGAGACATATTCTGGTAATTTCATTTTTTTGAAGAACTCCTCGGCCTCTTAGCGGTGATAGGCTTTTTGAGAGGAAAGAGTTTATGCTTAGCTTTGTTCAGCTCATCTGGGTTATGGTACTTCCTAGTGAGTTTTTCTTCGTTGAATTCCCCCTTGACTTTTTTTCCTTTATATGTCATCAATGTTTGATCATAATTCCATGGGATAGTAGTTGTATTTTTTAATGGATTTTGCGGCCGGCGACTGATAATCAAAGGTTCATTCAGCTTTAGTGGGATAGCCGGGCTTTTCACAACATAGGTCCCTTTTGGTATATAGATTTTTTGTGGTTCCAATCTTCTAGGAGTGCTCAAAATGAGTTGTTTGTTTTGCGGAGCTCTCGGGACATAAAGGATAGCTTCTTTAGCTGGTGCTGTCTCTTTCTTTTCTTCCTTGGCCTTTTCTTTCTCCTGGCTAGGGGTCTTTGTCTCTTTTTCTTCCTTAGCCTTCTCTTTATCCTGGTCGGGGGGTTTTGTTTTATTTTCTTCTTTGTCCGGTTTTGCCACTGTTTTTGCTTTCCTTTCGGTGTCCACAATGGCAATGATGGCCTTCAGCGCTGGGTCAAATTCTTTGTCTTCTAATATCATTCCAATGACATGCCTGTTTTTGCGGGCTGGTAATGGGTTGTTTGTGACATTGGGGACCTCCTCGTCCCTTAGCAAAACCTTCTTTTGTTCAATCAGATTTTCTACTGCTCTCTTGAGGATCCAGCAGTCCTCAGTATCATGCCCCTCCACTCAGGAATGATAGGCACAGTTGGTACCCCGTCTGTATGATGGTGGTTGTGGATTTTGCCTGTTCGGAGGCACAGGCTGCAGAAGTCCCATCTGAACCAACTTTGGAAAAAGGCTTGAGTATGACTCGCTGATGGGGGTGAAGTTAGTTCTTCTTGGTGGTTCACGAGGGTAAGCATTATAGGGGTGATTGTTTTGAGGAGGGCGTGGATTATATGAAGCTGGGGGTGGATGGTTATTTCTAGGTGGTGGAGCTCTATTTTGGTTATACTGTTACGGTCAGGGCTGCGGCTGAGCGTTCATCACTTCATAAGGAAGGGGAGTCATGGCATAAGCTGCTTCCTGATGAGGATAATAGTGTTGTGAAGTTGTGGAAAATGGGCCTGGATATTCCCGAGGTCGTCAGGAATTCCTAGGGCCCGAAGCCATCATGGCTCCCTCCTCTTTTTTCTTTCTATTTGCCAGGCCTCCCGAGCCGCTTTGAATGGCTTGCAAGGTGGCTCTCACAGCAGATTGACTTAAAATACGGCCTCCGCGAACGGCTTGCCCATGGCGGACATCATATTCTGAAAATAATCGGCCTCTTGGTCCTGTAAGAAGATACTAATCATTTCATTCGGAAGCTTTCTTTTTGAGATTGGACAGAGAGTTTCTGTCCGGAGCTATATCCACATTATACTGGAACTGTCTTACGAATTATCGGGCCAAATCATCCCATACATGCCAAATGAATATATCTTGATTGATGTACCACTCCGAGGCGATGCCTGTAAGACTTTCCCCATAATAAGCCATCAGTAGCTCCTCTTTGCCTCCCGCTCCTCTCAGTTGGTTGCAGTATCTTTTTAGATGAGCGATCAAGTTTCCATGCCCGTCATACTTTTCAAATTTTGGTGTCTTGAAACCCACAGGTAGATGCACGTGTGGGAACATGCATAGATCAGTGTATGACACGCTCTTTTGGCCACTTAGACCCTGGATGTTTTTCAAACTTTGTTCCAGGATCTTCATATTTCGAGTTATTTCATCTTGTTCAACATTCTTCAAGAGTTTTTCCGGTTCAACGGGAGATTCAAACTGTGGGTACTGCGTGTAAGCATTAGGAGTGACCTGAGTGGCATCCAGCTGGAACTGGGGAGCTTGAAAAATAAAATTGGCTGGTTCAAAATTCTGTCGTGCCGGTGTAGGTTGGGTTAGACGGAGATATTAATACATAGGAATCACACGTTGGGATGCGATGCACCTAAGCAGTTATCATTTTTCTAAAAATGTTTGTAACGACTGTGTGTTTCATCCCGGCTTTAACATTATCTCTCTTTACTTTCTTTTCGTTCTTTTCCTTTAGGGTTGTGATCGAATCCTATGTGGATTTCCTACGTATCATGACGCCGCATGAATCAGATCATCACGTAGTTCACGAAATAGAAAAATAAAAAGTGATTTCATTTCACCATTAAAGGTAATTCTTTTTTCATTACAAGCGACTTTTTGGGAAATACTAAATAAACATGAAAGAAAAATACGGACTCTAGACTTGAAACAAGACAACTTAAAATTTTCAGAAAGCAATGAAAGTACAGACTCAAAAAACTAAACATCAATAGTAAAGGAGAGCCTCGGGTTGTCTTTTCGGGGCTGGTGGGGCATTGGCAGGCCTATGTGCAATATCCTCCCGAAGTCGATCCAATTCGTCCATTAATTGATGGACAAAAGTCATCATGGTGGCAAAGAACATGGAAGTGGTCATACCCTCGCACTCGTGGCATTTTTGCACCACGTAGTAAGCTATTTCTGTAATTTTGTGCCGTATGATCCCCTTCTCCCAAAGTAAGCATCCTAATTGATGTGATCAGGCTTCTAACACTTGGGTATTTGCATCATTCTTCTTTTGCAACTCTTGCACTGTTCCTTTCAACTGGCCAATCTCTGTACACCAATGCTCCCTTTCTGCTCTAAAGTCTTTGGTCTGTTGGACCATCTCGTTGCCCATAGAAAACAACGATTCTTTCAAGATGTTCATTTCTTTACCATATTTTTGCCTTAATTGACGAGCATATTCTTTTGTTCCTTTTGCTAGCTCCCTTTGGGCTTCTAACATGTCTTTTTCAGCTTTTCTCAAATCGAAGGTATATTCGTGAACTTTCAGTCTCAGATTGTTAATGATCTTTTCATCTCTTTCACTCCTTACAGGTGTCTCTAGGGCTATTTTCAGATTCCAGACCTAGGCCCGAAGCGCCTCATTCTCCCGGGTCATTTGTCGTTTTTCTTCCTCGACTAATTCTGCTTGTAGCTGAGTGTCAAACTCCATGTTTCTTAACTTCTCTTTGAAAACATGTATAGTGGCTTGATATTCTGTTTCCTTTTCGCCCCAAGCTAGTCTTTCTTGCACCTTATCATCAAAAGCTTGCACATAAGGCCTTTTAGAGGGCCTTTCTGGATCGGGTTCCGATTCTTCAACAATGCAACCCCTTTTCTGAAACCATGCCACGTATCCGGGGTCCGTTTCCCATCTAGCCAGGTTGAGAACCTGGGTATCCTATTTCAAGTATCGGCACCCATTCCAACTTTGTTGAATTAAGTCCTCAGGTAAGGGAGCCTCGGGGTGTAGCTCAATAACTTGGATGCTCAAATCCTCCTCTTCGGGTATCACTTGATAACAGACCAATTGTCTCAGAATCCGTTGGGGTGCATATGGTTGGACACTCTTGAGACCCATCAGCAGTAGATGATTCCTAGCAGCGTACATAAGTATGACTTCTTTGAGTGGGAGCCATCCCAAAGTCCATTCTATTTGGCTTGCTCGTAAAGACCTTAGATGATCGACCCAGGCCTCGACTCCTTTTGGAATGGGGTAATCTTTCACTCTCTCCTCATAACCCTCAATGAAGTTGGATTTCTTTGTACCATAGCTCATGAATTTTGGATGGTGACGAAGATGTTCAATCAACCACATTTGGAGAATGATGTTGCAACCTTCAAAAAATATTTTTCCCGACTTGCATTCAGTCAAAGCCCAAAAAAATGTCAGATAATATGAGTGGAGCCAGGGTATGATCTTTCTTTTCCGTTAAGACTTGGGAAATTTTGGCCACCCGAACGTCAATAGACCTTTCGGGCATTAGGAAAGATCATAACACCCAGAAATGCTACGATGAAGGCAAACCGGCGATGGATTATCCAAGTATCCTTATCCTGTTTGATAGTCAGGCCTTTCTCATGTATTTCAAAACCGTCTGAGAAACCCTATCTGGAATATAAGAAGTAGAATGAACAACACCCAACGGATACTCGGCCTTTTATGAGTTGCCGGCTAATGGAAAGGACCTCAAAGAAACGACATACTGACATAGGTCTTGGAAAGATAATTTGTTGATTCCTTAAGTCTCGACCAAAACCCGCATATCCGGCGATCTCTTCTAAGGTTGGGGTGAGCTCAAAATCTGAAAAGTGGAACACGTTATGGTCCGGATCCCAAAAGGTTACCAAAGCTTTAATCAAATCGTTTCGGGGTTTAATTTTCATAAGATCAATGAGAGATCCCAACTGTTTGGTGACCCATTCTTTTCCATCTTTATCTAAATCACGCCACCACATCTGGAGTTGTATGGGAGCCTCTTCTATGGTGTTCAGCTGTGGAGTTTTGATAGTGTTCATCTTGCACCTGTGAGAAAACAGGGTTAAGATTACCTCCGATTTTGACACAAAAGACCCAATTTTAATTTTTAAAAGACAAATTCTCCTAAAGTGGCTTATTTGTGAAAATTTGACCAAAGTGGTCATTGTGCAAAGAATGGACCCTTCTTACTTTGAGCAAAGTTTTGAGGCCAAACCTGGTACTTTAAGAAGTGACTGACAAATTCATTCTTTAACGAAAACAGCCCTTCGATAATTTAAAATGTTCTAAGTCTTATTTTGGCGAGAACGGCACATGACTTTAACCGAAGCTTGGTCGGTTTTATTTGGAATGACAAACACTTTTTTTTTTTTTTTGAAAAGTGGGGTCGGGACCGATGAGGTTTGCCTACGTATCTCACATCCGGTGCGAATCAGACCTGCGTAATTCGGTCAGTTTTGACATAAATAAAGAAAAAATGTTTTTGATTTATTTAGAAATTTTCTTCTCACTTTGGCTCATTTGAAACTATTTTGAAACTCTATTTCTCCCTATTTTCAATTATTTTGATTCCTTCTTTTTTCGGAAAAATTTTGACAGAGCTCCGAGGTACTTTTCAAATATCAGGTTTTCCAAAATCAGATAAATTCTATCTTACCCCACTCTTGGTTTTTCCGTTATTTTCTTTCTTTATTTAGCCGGTCAACAAACAAACCGAGACAAATAATGCACGTAATCAAATAGGATGCATCAGGATGGTCTTTTTTGTTCTGGGTACACCTGTCCTAGAGTGACCCAACCCCTGTGTTGAGTCCCCTAAGTAAAAAATGCACGTGATGCAGATAATCGTTCTTACTAGGGATCCAGCATGAGGTTTTTCCATTCTAAGGTTAAACCTGGGGTTTTTTGTTCTAGACCTTGGCTACCCGAGCGGACAACTCGAGTCGGGGTGGGAGCGACGTACCGGTAGCACGAAAGGCTATCCGGCCTAGTGGCTAGTCCATCCCCGTATTTCTTACTTGGTATGACCTCTAACAGAAAGGTGGTCCACGCGAACGTATGCACCAATATTTAGAAGACTAAGAGGGAGGCATAAGAAAACAATTTAAATACAATTCAAATAAATATCAAAGCGGTAAATAAATAACATTTAGCATATTTGAGCGCACAAAATACAGTAATATCACAATTTAAAAAAGCCAAGTAAAATGAAATTACAAGCTCGAATTCTTAAATCCTGAACCAGAGATTCTGGGTCTCCTTCCCCAGCAGAGTCGCCAGAGCTGTCACACCTCCTTTTTCACCCCTGGTGAGGGCAACAAGGGAGTTTTTCCACTTCAAGTGACATTATTCGAATTTTGGGATTTATTTTAGTTTTCAGAGTCGCCACCCAGATTTTTTACAGTGTTCTGGGACACCATTTATTTATTAGAAATCCCAAAATCGAGGAATTTTGACTCTGTTTAAATTGTCTGCGAACCAGAAATCCGAGTAAGGAATTCTGTTAACCCAGGAGAAGGTGTTAGGCACTCCCGAATTCTGTGGTTCTAGCACGGTCGCTTAATGATTAAACTTGGCCTAAATTGTTTAATTACTGCTCTTGTACCTATGTGCATTTTTAATCTTTTTACCGCGTTTATTATTCATTTGTATTTAAATAGTTATTTTGAGATTGGTCACGTATGCGTAAACCCATAGAGTATGAAATGTGTCTATAATCATGTCACACGAACGTGTACATAATTCTCGACACTGAACCTATTTCAGGAGATAAATAAAGTTGCGCAAGCGCGTATTTTATTTGGTTGTTAAAAAGAAACCGGAATCACGTTACGCAGGCCCGATGATTTTAAGAAATTCATTCCTAAAAGTGTCTCTACGAGTATTCATTTTAGTCTTTATTTGTGTTACGTAAACGTATACACAATTGGAGAAAAATGTATATTTTAGTTATTTCATTCAAAGCTACCTAAAAACGTATACTTCGATGATTTATTATCTAAGTCTAAAAGTGCTATCTAATTTAAGGGCGGGTTCGAATTACATCTAGTATGAATCTCTAAGTCAAGTTATAAGACCGGGCTATGACCAAATTTAGCCCTCGAATTAGTCACGTTAGGGCACCCTAGTTTTAGCTACTCGCAAAGAAAGTAAAGTTATGTAAATAAATGCATATCAATCAATAAAGATCCAAAGAGGAAATCAACCTTACTAATTCTTGAATTACATATTGTAAAAGCGGTAAACCTACCCCATTAACGATATAACATGGAGTGTGTAAACTCATTCATTCAAGTAATCTAACTTTAATACTACATTAAGATAAACGGATCCTACATATTTACGAATTCTGGAGTCCCAAGAGCATTTTTTGAACAGAAATCATATTTACATGTATCCTTCAATATTAGCTATTTTCAAGATTTTCAACAAGTATTTGGACAAAACTGATTCGAACACGAAGTTATAAAAGTAGATATTCTGAACGAAAATGATTTTTTGAATCTGAATATATTTTCGTCCAAGAAAACTATCAAAACCATTGATTGCAGTTTTAACTCATTTTTCAGAATATTAAAGATGCATGTATAGATCAATTTTACAAAAAATCTGAAATTCAATGTTGCAAACAGTCTGTCCATTCTTACATTACAAGAGTTTCTGGAAAAAAAATTACATTGTTTCCTACCCAAGAATTTACAAATTCAAAAGAAATAAAAAAAAAGGAAATCCTATGAAATATTTGTTAAATAACAGCTTCCTCAAACTCAAATCCCTGGGGATATCCACGCCTCTGCTTGTGATTAACTATCAAGAAGAGACGCAAGGACAAGAAACCGTTAGCATCTCATGGAATGAATCTGTCCATAGAGAGGATCAGATTCAATTCCAACTATGCTAGCTAAATAGAAACTTCTACTTAATGCTTTACTCGAGAGAACTAACTTAACATATTCTAGACCTCAAGTTTGCATGCAGATTATAGCCAGAATTCGTGCAGTAACTTGACTACTTTTAGGCATTGTTTAAGGAATAAATCTGACCATAAAGGAGGTTAGATTCAATCCTTAATGATACTCTTGGATAAACAAAGCATATTTAAACCCTTTATGGACTGAATCTGACCATAAAAGGGGTCGGATTCAGCTTCATAGGTTTTATACTTGTTGTTCTTGCCGATAATACCATAACCTGACTTTGTAAGCTTTGATATAGAGAGCAAATCTGATCATTTGAAAGGATTCAGATTCCTTACTCTAAGGAGCCTGTTGAAATGATAATCTATTTACTCTATAATTGTTTATGCATTATTATAAGGGTGAATCTGACCATGAGAAGGATCAGATTCAACTCTGTAACAGCCACCTTTTGGTAACACTTGATCCACACTTGTATTGTGACTTTGATTTTTAGGCATTTCAGAGGACGGATCAGATTATTCAAGGTTTCTGATTCCTCGACTCTATACCTTCTTTACTATATGCTTTATACCTTTAAAAGGGTGAACTTCAGCCATCTATACTACTGTTTATGCACTATTATTGGGTGAATTTGACCATTGAAAGGTCAAATTCATCTACCCTAGTGTTAATACTAACCTATCTAGAGACTTACTCTATTGAATCTCTTTATTGACCAAAGAGACACAATTGAAAGAGTATTTTTGCACTCTTATGGAAAGAAACTGACCATAGAAAGGCCAGATTCAACATCCTAGTGCAAGTTGTTCTATTAGTAGACCAACACAACAAAAACAAAGATCTAACAAAAATATTACAATCGACCTAACGACAACCAGAATGATTCTAAAAAATTCAAATGCTTCATACACAATGCATATCCAGATTCATCAATGTCACCTGAACCCATCCTACTTCAGATTCATAGACCAAGAATTAACGAGAAGAAGATTCAGACTCATATAAGCTTAAAATAAACACAACACGAGTCAACAATTTCAGTATCATTAATTTTATCTAAAGGTTCACTGTTACATACCTTTAAAGAGAAATAAAACAACAAGAGGACTTGACCAAATAATGGTCAAGTATAAACCACAATCAACAAGAAGGAAGAAAATTCAGCAGCAACCAACATAAACTTCAGAACAAACAGCTCCAAAGAAAATATCCCAAAAAACTTTTAGAAGAAACCAAACCAGAACTGAAAGCCCAAATAGAATCCAGAAATGAGAAAATTCCACCCCAGAAAAACCTTGAAGAGTTCTTGAAGGAATAAACAGATTTCTTCCTCTTACTTTTGGAATGATTCTGATCTTTTTATGCTTTCAGAATGCTTTTGCAGCTAAGAGAGCATTCTTTTTTTTTAGAATGTCCAACCAAAAAAAAC
The DNA here is from genome assembly GCA_005239505.1 of Nicotiana paniculata. Classification (NCBI taxonomy): domain Eukaryota; kingdom Viridiplantae; phylum Streptophyta; class Magnoliopsida; order Solanales; family Solanaceae; genus Nicotiana; species Nicotiana paniculata. The sequence continues at coordinate 25,786 of ML330808.1, forward strand.
TCCTCCTCAATATGTGAAAGGAAGGTCTATTTATAGGGAGTTCAAGGATGGGATATGATTTTGGCATATACCTTATCCAAGAGGCTGAAAAATAGTACTAATAGTACATAGGGCAGCTGTCAACCCTATCTTTGGGACAGCTCCCCCTATTCTAGAACATTCCTATTGATTAAAAGACCTTTTTCACCTTAAGAGCCTGATTTCCTAAGTTGATTTACTTAATATATCCCTTGAAGTCCAAGAAATTACCATTTGGTAACCAGGGTTAAACTTGCTTGGGGTTGACTATTAACTCTAGTTAATTAAACCTAGTTAGGTTCCTTAGTTAATTAGGTATCAACTCTGGTTTAAGTCAATCACTATAGTCCTTAGGTTAGCTGATTTTTGGTTTAATTCAATCTAAATGTGACTAATTAACTTAACCAAATCAGCCCCCCTAATTAACTCCTATCAGGCTCAGGTTAATCACTCAAATTAACAACTCAGGCTTGAATCACAAATCAAAATCAGTTAAGTAATCAAATAACCCAAACGAGGTCTTAACATCTTAACTAATTTACTGACTAATTATAAACCATGATGCATAACTAGTGAACTAACAATGATTAGCAAACCAATAAGGACAGGAGAACAATAACTAATCAAATAGCAACAAGCAAGAATAAAGCTAACTAGACCTAAATAATCTAAAAATAGTGATTAACAAGAATCTTAGGTTTTAGTAACATGTAAAAATAGTAAGGAAAGAGGAAGAATACTCGTTTGAGGGTTTTGGACGAACTATGGCGACTAGCCGGAGTTTGGCCGGACTACGACGACCTCCAAAAGTGACCCTTACTCACATGAATCGACGGTTCTCGTTGAGAACCATCGACTCATGTAAGTTTGAGTCACAGAGTCGCTTGGGATCATTTTCAGCATGTTCTAGGGTTTTCCATTTCCAGATCTGAGATTAAAGAAATTTGAATGAGTTTTTTGGTGAAATAGATGGTAGGAGATGGTTGAGAAGGGGGAGGAGATTATCTGGTCAAAAGTTGGGGTTGATTGGAGAAGTTCCGCCACTGGTAGGCGATTTTCGGGCGGCAGAAACCTAGGGCAACTAGGGTTTGGTCGAGGTAGAAGAGAGAAAGACGAAGGGGATGGGAGACGGCTAAGGCTTGGAGGGGTTAGGCTTTGGGTGAAATGGGGGAGGGGGGGGATGTTAGGACAGTTATATACTAAAGGGGGTGGAGTTCCTGGCCGTCTGATCTATTTCAATCAGTGGCCAGGATTCAACCAGTTTAAACCAAACGGGGTCGTTGAGGTAGTGAATGGGGCAGGCTAAACTTCAGCATATTGGGTGCTGAAGTTTTTACAGCTAAACTTAATAACTTCAGCATATTGGATGTTGAAGTTTTTACAACTAAACTAAATAACTTCAACATATTGGGTGTTGAAGTTTTACATATGAACTAAATAACTTCAGCATATGTTGAAGTGTTTTTCAAAAGTTTTTTTTTTTCAAAAAGCTAATAGCGACAAAACTAATGAATCCAGGATAAAACTTCAGCATATTTGGTGCTGAAGTTTTACAAATGAACAAATAACTTCAGCACTTCTGCTGAAATTTTTACAAATGAACTAATAACTTCAGCACTTCTGCTGAAGTTCTTACGAATGAACTAATAACTTCAGCACTTCTGCTGAAGTTTTTACGAATGGACTAATAACTTCAGCACTTCTGCTGAAGTTCTTAGGAATGAACTAATAACTTCAGCACTTCTGCTGAAGTTTTTACAAATGAACTAATAACTTCAACACTTCTGCTGAAGTTTTTACAAATGAACTAATAACTTCAGCACTTCTGCTGAAGCCCCAAAAAATGGGTATTGGGCTGGGTTGATGGGTTGTGTAAAGTTAGAGATTGGGCCTGGGTAATTTTGGCCCAGGTCTGATTTTAATCCCCTTTAATTATCTAAACCAACTAAATTAATTAAATTCAAATCTAATTTAATCCAAGAAACGTAGTAATTAATTTTAAACCTTATTTTTCATCTATTTACAGATTAATCAAGAATAAAATGACTAATTTTATATTCCTAATAAAATCTATGTTTCATTCGAATAACATGATTAATTTTTAGTAATTAGTTATTAAAACTACATTACGTTAAACAACCATCATTCGTCTATTATATAGTTAGTTATAACTTTATAATTCCTTGATAATAGTGATGCAATTTTAATAATTATTTTTTTGAAAGATGAATTAAATCAACAAAGATTCATAAAATCAATTGATTTATTGATATTTTTTATAGAACGATATGGCGAGTAAAAAATCACATGCTCACATGACCAACGTAAGAAAAATGGTTGGGTATTTCCTCAGCCGATCCCACACATCACCGCATCATTTGTCAAGCCAAAATACGTGGAGGAAGAGGTAGAGGCTTTCACGGCCGAAGAAATCGAAGAAATATGCAGAGCAATGAGACAGATGTTGTATGAGGCCCATATGGTCCAACCAGGAGAAGGCTCCAGCACT
>ML330811.1:0-15893 GCA_005239505.1 Nicotiana paniculata
ACGCAAAGCTTTTGTTTGTAATTGTTGAAGTTTTTGTTTTTGTAACTGGCGAACTTCAGCTCTGATAAACATATTCAATCGTCCCATGAACTGAAGTTCCATAGCAGCACCAACAACAGAAGAAAGAAGAAGAAGAAGAAGAAGAAGAAGAAGAAGAAGAAGAAGAAGAAGAAGAAGAAGAAGAAGACGAAGGAGGAGAAGGAGGAGAAAGGGGGCTGGAGTTATTTAAAAAGTGGGTACAAGTTAAAAGTTTTAAAAAAAAATGGGTATAGGTTAAATAGGGCGCCCAATGTAATTTTTACGATTTCAAATACTTTTTTCACTTAAAAAGAAAATTCAGTTTTTTCCGGAATTTTACAATTCTTATGTCCAAACACTCACTTAGTTTGCTTTAGAATATTTGGATTTTGGTATTCCTTTTCCTATTTCAGGATATAAAGTTAGTCAAGTAAAACAAAGAAAAGATTAAACTGAGACATTTGGAGCTAAGAAAAAGTTAGATGAAATATTTTCCTTTTATTGCAAAATATTTTTAAAAAGTAAAAATTTACAGCTTCAATTGGCCATTCTGCCTGAGAAATAGAGAACCTACATCTTAGCAAGAAAATCTTTTTAAGTTTTTGAATTTATTATAAGTTTCAAGTCAGTTACATGCTGAAAAAATGCATGATTTATGGTGAAAAGCTTGACTTATGGTGTCTTAATATGCAAGCAAATATCATTGATAGTCTTTTCTGTTGTGTTGTGTCAAAATCATGGTTGTGGCGGGATGGCTATGATCCCCTCACCCCTTTAATTAAAGATTTCAAATTAAAATTTTGAGGATGAAAAAAATTCCGGCGGAAAGTGTTTCCATTAATGACTTTACACAACATTATCCAAAAGCGAGTATCGACATCGGGTGGAAAATATATATAAGAAAGTTATTAGGTGCAAATTTTAAAGATATTAAAGGAACAAAATGAACGGAAAAGAAAAATCAGAAACAACATGTTTTACAACTGCTAATTGAAAATTAGCCGCAGTTTCAAAAGTAATCGAAATTTAGCAATTTTTTCATGTAAACATAAACCTGAAGAAAAACGCCCTTAAAATCCGAAAAAACTCCAGCATAATATATTTGAGTTCAAATTTGACATTTGTGATTGCAGCATACTGTGCTGGAATTTCATAATGTGTTGGAGTTCCAACTTAATATGGTGGAAGTTCATACGCAGGAGCTCCATAATCCAGCATATTATGCTGGAACTTTTCGTGTTTCAGTTAGGATATTTTTGTCCAGATTTTTTCTCGGCATAGAATGGTAGCTATTTTTAATCATTTTATAAATACCGGCTATTTTTCAATTAACGGTAAAAAAAATTGGTTTGTCCATGCTATTTGCACTTAAATAAAAGGATATCTCAAAATACAACTGCATGCCTGTTCTTTGATAGTGTAGGAACTGTTTACAGGAATTATGTGAATGAACGCTCTATTGCACTTTTGGGTTTATGTTATATATACGGACTGTGTAAAAAAAAATTCTATCCGGTAATCCAAAGAATATATATACCCTACAGTTAGCCTTCTTGTAATATGAGATTTGTAATCTTAAAAATAAAATATGCACTTATTGCAACAGGAAAAACTAAAAAAGGACAGTTCGGTGCAATAAGCTTTCACTGTGTAGAGGGTCCGGAGAAGGACCGGGCCACAAGGATCTATTGTACGTAATCTTACCTCGTATTTCTGCAAGAGGTTGTTTCCACAATTCGAACCCATGACCTCATGATCACATGGTAGCAACTTTACCAATTACCCAAGGCTCTCCTTGCAAAAGGAAAAAATAATTTAGTAATACTAAAATGTGAATATGCAAAAAATATACGAAAAATACTATAACAACAACATACCCAGTATACTCTCACAAATGGGGTCTGGGAAGGATAGTATATACGCAGTCCTTACCTCTACCTAGTGAAGGTAGAGAGTCTATTTGCGAAAAACCCTCGGCTGAATACAACAAAATCACAGCAATTATGACAGAGAACTACGACAAACGGAATAGTAACAACAATAAGAAAAATAAAACAAAGCTAAGATAAAAACTTCTATCTAAAAATAATTAACACAAGGTAACATTAGTACTACAACCAGGGAAGGAAGTCCAGGTGTGAAAAGGAAATAAACTCGACCACTAACTAATCTATAACCCTAATCTTTTACCTCCATATTCAGGATCAAGGGTCATGTCATGGGTAAGCCGAAGATATCCCTCGTCCTGTCTGATCAGCTCTCCCCAATATTTTTTCGGCCTACCACGCCCTCTCTCTAAACCCGCCGTAGCCAACGTCTCACACCTCCTCACAACATCCACACTTCTTCTCTTCACGTGACAGAACCATCTCAGCCTAGCTTCCCGCATCTTATCCACCACACATGCCACTCTCACCTTATCTCGAATATCTTTATTCCTAATCGTATCTCTCCTAGTAGGACTACACATCCATCTTATCATCCTTATTTCTGCCACTCTTAACTTCTGAACATGAGAGGTCTTTACTGGCCAATACTCCGCCCCATACAACATGGTCGGTCTAACGACTACTCTGTCAAATTTACCTTTAAGTCTTGGCGGCACATTCTTGTCGCAAGAAACGCCGTATGCGAGCCTCCACTTCATCCACCCTGTTCCAATCTGATGTGTGACATCCTCGTCAATCTCTCCATTTTATTGGATTATAGATCCAAGATGATTAAAACTATCTCTCTTCGATCTAACTTACGTGCCCAGTCTCATTTAGATATCAGCCTCCCGAGCCACACCACTAAACTTGCACTCCAAGTATTCTAAGGTCAAATTGAGTGATTCAAAAGCCTAACTTGACTAGAATTTCCCAGGGAATCCATTGGAGACATAAAAATCGAGTTTTGGGATCGTTTGGTATGAGAAACGAGGCAAAATTGCTGGCAAAAAAAAAAATAAAACTAGAGCTTGTTCATTCGGTCATATTTTGAGTTAGAGATCTCGGATTTGGGCGATTTTCACCATAGGGATTGGGGTAAGTGTTCTATAATCATTTTTTGGTTATATTTTAATTAACCAATGTTTTTCATCACTTTTAAATCAAAAACTAAAAATTTTCATGGTAAAAATTGATGGTTTGGGTAGAATTAGGAAATTTTGTAAAAATCGAATCTTTACCTCGAATTCAGATCGGATTTAGAAACTAGTTGTATATTCGGGCTCGTGGGTGAATGGGTAAACGAAATTTGGTCCGAACACCAAGTTTGGACCAAGCGGGCCCGGGATCGAGTTTTAACTTTTTTTTTTTTAGAAAACTTAGGAAAAATTATAATTTTCAGTAAAGTTAGTTCCTTTAGCATTAATTGATTATATTAAGTTAATTATGGTTAGATTCGAGTGTATTGGAGGTGAATTCAAGAGGAAAAACTATAATTGAACAGTGAGTCCCCTGCAAAGTTGAGGTAAGTGCTTGGTTTAAACTTGACTTGAGGGAATGGGAATTTCCAACCTGATTGTTATGTGAAATTGCTTGTGTGTAGTGTATATGTGAGGTGACGAGTACCTATGCACTACCAAATTGTTGTTTACCATGATCCCTTTTTCGTTTTCCATTTATTTGCTTCCCGACTTGACTGTTTTATGATTGTTGAGGTTTATATGGTCAAGTGATGATCTTTGCTGTAATAAATCTAAGTCCTAAATAAGAGTCACATGTACTTTTTTCTCGATGTTATATAGATCAAGAATGCATTTGGATTATCGTTTAGTGTTTTTCTTTTGAAGATTTAGTGAAGTCTTAAACCTTAGACCAATAAACAAATAAACAAAAAAAAGTATTGATAATATTGTAGAGTAGGACCCCAAACTTAAAAAATGTAAAACGGTAGGATAAGATAAACTATTTGGAGCTCATTAAATTTAGGTCATGAGTGAATAGATGAAAATATTCATTTATAGGCGGATTTTAGAAATATGTTCAAGTACGTAATTGAATTATTCCGCATATGCTACTTGACTATTTGTTTTCATTAGATTATTGCCAAGTATTATTGCACGCGTGTTAAAAGTGTTGGTTGTTCCCTTGATTTTGTTAAGGTACATAAAGGTTGAGCTGGATGACAGTGTTACGATATTTACATGTATTCTGGTTGGTTTAAGTATGAAATAATATTGGATACATCTTGTGAGCTATATTGTATTCTGTTTACAATTGTTGAGATAAACGTGTTGTGAAAGGCTTGGCCTGAATTGCGAAATTTTTTGATAAATAAATCAATTGATAGTGATAAAGTTGGACAATATGATAGTGATAAGGGCGACCATGAGAAATAAATGATAGTGATAAGGATGGACAGGGGAAATAAATGATAGTGATAAGGGTGGACAAGGGAAATAAATGATAGTGATAAGGGTGGACAAGTGGGATTGGGTTGCTCGCCGCAACAAGACAATGATGAGGGAGAATATTTATGTTTTACTGATATTAATTACAAAGATTTAGAAACTTTACTGTTTTACTCTACTGTTTTTCCATATCTTGCACATTTGGTTATTTTAAATTTAAGTTTGGAAATTTGGAAAGTTGTGTGAAATTTTGGTGGCAGCCGAGGCCTGGAATAGACGACTGAGTTATTTTATTTATTTATTGTTGCAATTATATTTTCTTGTTTGCGTAGAATTATTTTATTACTTTTTTATATACATATATTGTCGCAGGTTAAGTTATAATTTTCCGGCCTTAGCCTCGTCACTACTTCGTCGGGGTTAGACTCGGTACTTACTCAGTACATAGGGTCGGTTGTACTGATACTACACTCTGCACTCTTTTGTGCAGATCCAGGTACCGGCCAGCAGTAGAGATTTTTAGTAGCCGTTATTCATTATCCGGAGACACAAGGTATATCTGTCGGTGTACGCAGATCCCGAGAGTCTTCTCTTAGTTCGTAGAGACTGTTTTATAATTTTCCTAAAACATTTATATTATTTCTTTAAGCCCATTGATTGTAGTATTCTTTAGTAGTTCGTGAATTGTGACACTATCACTGGGGTAGTTTTAGAGTTATTTATATAATTAGTTCGTGGCTCGGTCTATTTATTTGCTTATTATTTTATATTTGGAGTTATTCTTTGGAAACCATTAGATTAAGTTTATTTTATTATGTTTAAATGGATAATCAAAGGAAAATAGCTAATCGAACTCTAAAATTGGCTTGCCTAGCAAGTGTGGTGTTAGGCGCCATCACGATCCCTAAGGTTGGAAATTTGGGTCGTGACAAGTTGGTATCAGAGCACTAGGTTGCTTAGGTCTCACAATTCACGAACAAACTTAGTAGAGTCTGAAGGATCGGTACGGAGACGTCTGTACTTATCTCTCAGAGGCTATGAAGTTAGGAACAATTTCACTTCTATTCTACTCTATCGTGCGAATTTATTCTACCATTGATGATTGAACTTGTCTATTCTTGTCCTCTCACAAATCTCGATAACGCGCAAAGCGTCTAAAACCGGATAGGAGATGAAACCCCAATGACAGCTACGATTAGGGGAAGAGACAGAAGCAGAGCTCAGTCTAGGCAAAAGAGTTATGCCGATTGTAAGGTTCGTGATGTGGCATTCATGGTTGGAGAGAGGGTATTGCTTCGTGCGTCGCCCATGAAGGGTGTTATAAGGTTTGTAAAGAAGGGTAAGTTGAGCCCTAGGTATATCGGGCCATTTGAGATTCTTGATAGAGTGGGGGAGGTTGCTTATAAACTTGCGTTTCTTCCAAGGTTATCCCCAGTTCATCCGGTATTCTAATTTTCTATGCTCCAGAAATATCATGGTGACCCGTCCCACGTGTTAGATTTTAGCTCTGTCCAGTTGGACAAAGACTTGACTTATCAGGAGGATCCGGTAGCCGTTCTAGACCGGCAGGTTCGTCAGTTGAGGTCTAAGAGTTTTCCGTCAGTTCGAGTGCAATGGAAAGGTCAGCCCATTGAGGCAGAGATTTGGGAGTCCGAGTCGGACATGAAGAGTAGATATCCACGTTTTTTGCCAATTCAGGTAATTTTCTATGTCCGTTCGAGGACGAACGTTTGTTTTAGAGGTGGAGATTGTGATGACCCAAGGGGTCATTTATGAATTAAGACTCAGTTCAAGGCTTATTAGCCATAAAAATACTAAATTTAATTATCTCGATTTGCGTGCGTATTCCGGGCGTGAAACCGGAAATCTTTCATGTGAAAATATAAGAAATAATAATTTTTAGAATTAAAATTTGGTTTTAGTTGACTTGAGTTAATTTTTTTAGTAAACGGACCCGGATCTGTGTTCTGACGATCCTGGGAGGTCCACAGTAAAATATGAGACTTAGGCTTATGCCCGGAAATGAATTCCGATGTCCCAAGCAATAGAAATAAATTTTTGAAATAAATTATTTTGCTGAATTATTAATTAAATAAAGAAAAGAATTAATGTTTGAAACCATTGGTATCGGGCTCGTATTTTGGTTCCGGGGCCCGGTACAGATTTTTTATGATATTTGAATACTAACTGTGAAGTTTGGTGAGAATCAGAGTTTATTTGACGTGATTCAGACGTCCGGTTGAGAAATAGTGAAATTGAAGTGTTTTTGAGAAAAATGATGAGTTTTGAGGTTTAATTCATAGTTTTACCTGATTTGATCGCACGACCAAGTCCGTATGATGTTTTTAGACTTGCATACATGTTTAGTTTAGAGCCCCGAGGGCTCGGGTGAGTTTCAGATAGGTTTGGGTTGTGTTGCGCTCGTTTTTCTTATGTTTCAATGTCGTTTCTTCAAGCATAAATGATATCATATTGAGCAAATGAACTCCGATTTCTGTTTTGCATGAAGCATTAGATCTGTATCATAATTACGAACCCGTAACAATAAGAATCTTCGAATTTGGACATCATATGAGAATTTTATGGTCATTTTACTAAGAATTAGGTTGCAAGATTTTTCAGATTAATCACGACATTGCCACTGGCGACGTATTTAAAAATCTGTACTATTTGCAAATATTAAAACCTACACATCTCCTTTATTATAAGGTCAAATTGAGTGATTCAAAAGCCTAACTTGACTATAATTTCACAAGGAATACATTGGAGATATAAAAATCGAGTTTCAGGATCGTTTGGTACGAGAAATGATGCAGAATAACTGAAAAAAATATATAAAACTAGGGTTTGGCGGTCATATTTTGAGTTGGGAGCCCGGATTTGGGTGATTTTCACCATAGGATTGGGGTAAGTGTTCTCTAATCATTTTTTTTTGTTATATTTCAATTACCCAATATTTTTCATCACTTTTAAATTAAAAACTAAGAATTTCATGGTAAAAATTGAGAGTTTGGGTAGAATTAGGGAATTTTGTAACAATCAAATCTTTACCTCGAATTGAGGTCGGATCTAATTGTATATTCAGGCTCGTGGGTGAATGGGTAGACGTAATTTGGTCCGAACCCCGAGTTTGGACCAAGCAGGCCCGGGGTCGGGTTTTAATTTTTTTTTGAGAAAACATAGGAAAAGTTATAATTTTTAGTAAAGTTATTTCCTTTAGTATTAATTAATGATATTAAGTTAATTATGGTTAGATTCGAGTGTATTGGAGGTGAATTCAAGAGGAAAAACTATAATTGAACAGTGAATGACCTGCGAAGTTGAGGTAAGTGCTTGGTTTAATCTTGACTTGAGGGAATAGGAATCTTCAACCTGATTGTTATGTGAAATTGCTTGTGTTTAGTGTATAGGTGAGGTGATGAGTACCTATGCACTACCAAATTGTTGTTTACCATGATCCTTTTTCCGTTTTCCATTTATTTGCTTCCCGACTTGACCGTTTTATGATTGTTGATGTTTATATGGTCAAGCGATGATCTTTGCTGTAATAAATCTAAGACCTGAATAAGAGTCACATGTACTTTTGTCTCGATGTTATATAGATCAAGAATGCATTTAGATTATCGTTTTTTTGTTTTTCTTTTGAAGATTTAGTGAAATCTTAAACTATAGACCAATAAACAAATAACCAAAAAAAAGTATTGATAATATTGTAGAGTAGGACCCCAGACTTTAAAAATGTAAAATGGTAGGATAAGATAAACTATTTGGAGCTCATTAAATTTAGGTCATGAGTGAATAGATGAAAATATTCATTTATAGGTGGCTTTTAGAAATATGTTCAAGTACGTAATTGAATTATTCCGCATATGCTACTTGACTATTTATTTTCATTAGATTATTGCCAAGTATTGTTACACGCGTGTTAAAAGTGTTGGATGTTGTTATGGTACATAAACATTGAGCTGGATGACAGTGTTACGATATTTACATATATTCTGGTTGGTTTCATCATGAAATAATATTGGATACAACTTGTGAGCTATACTTTGTTCTGTTTACAATTGTTGAGATAAACATGTTGTGAAAGACTTGGCCTAAAATGTGAAAGTTTTTGATAAATAAATCAATTGATAGTGATAATGGTGGGCAATATGATAGTGATACGGGCGGCCAGGGAAAATAAATGACAGTGTTACGATATTTACATATATTCTGGTCGGTTTCATTACAAAATAATATTGGATACAGCTTGTGAGCTATACTATGTTATGTTTACAATTGTTGAGATAAACGTGTTGTGAAAGGCTTGGCTTGAATTATGAAAGTTTTTGATAAATAAATCAATAGTGATAATGGTGGACAATATGATAGTGATAAGGGCGGCCAGGGGAAATAAATGATAGTGATAAGGGCGGACAAGGGAAATAAATAATAGTGATAAGGGCGGACAAAGAAAATAAATGATAGTGATAAGGGCAGACAAGGGAAATAAATGATAGTGATAAGGGTGAACATGGGAAATAAATGATAGTGATAAGGGTGGACAGATGAAATAAATGATAGTGATAAGGGTGGACAGAGGAAATAAATGATAGTGATAAGGGTGGACAGGTGAGATCGGGCTGCACGCCGCAACAAGACAGTGATGAGTGAGAATATTTATGTTTTACTAATTTTAATTATAAAGATTTGGAAATTTTACTGTTTTACTCTACTGTTTTTTCATATCTTGCACATTTGGTTATTTTAAATTTAAGTTTGGAAACTTGGAAAGTTGTGTGAAATTTTGGTGACAGCCGAGGCCTGGAATAGACGACTGAGTTATTTTATTTATTTATTGTTGCAATTATATTTTCTTGTTTGCGTAGAATTATTTTATTACTTTATTATATACATATATTGTCGCACGTTAAGTTATAATTTTCCCGCCTTAGCCTCGTCACTACTTCGTCGGGTTAGGCTCGACACTTACTCAGTACATAGGGTCGATTGTACTGATACTACACTCTGCACTCTTTTGTGCAGATCCAGGTACCGGCTAGCAGTAGAGATTTTTAGTAGCCGTTATTCATTATCCGGAGACACGAGATATATCTGTCAGCGTACGCAGATCCCGAGAGTTTTCTCTTAGTTCGTAGAGACTGTTTTATAATTTTCTTAAAACTGTTCTATTATTTCTTTCAACCCATTGATTGTAGTATTCTTTAGTAGTTCGTAAATTGTGACACCAGACCCTGGGGTAGTCTTAGAGTTATTTATATAACTAGTTCGTGGCTCGGTCTATTTATTTGCTTATTATTTTATATTTTGAGTTATTCTTTGGAAACCATTAGATTAAGTTTACTTTAAATTTATTTTATTATGTTTAAATGGATAATCAAAGAAAAATAGCTAATTGAACTCTAACATTGGCTTGCCTAGCAAGTGTGGTATTAGGGGCCATCACGATCCCTAAGGTTGGAAATTTAGATCGTGACAACTCTTTACTTACTTCGCATAAACAACTTTTTTGGCTTCCACTCTCGTATAACATTGCAAAATTATACGAAAAATATTATAAAATTATAATTCTTTCCATGTTAATATGATTAAAAAAATATATTTTAAAATATTGATCAAAGTTAACATAATATGAATCTCAAGAATATTAAATATGAATTGGCAACTCAGTAAAAGAAATAAATGACATGGTACAATTGCTTTTATTCCACTGATTTTATAAGTTAGTGATTTCCATTTTTAGACTCTTTAAATACATCACCTAAAAAGTGACCAACCACCTAGCCAAACACAATTGCATCATCTTTATCATCATACATCATTATTTGTAGAATCAGATTTTTTATCCTTTTCTATAAAAGTAGAAAAACTCCAAACCAATAAACAAACATCTTCATATATAAATTCATAAATCAAGAACTCAAGAGAAAATCAAAGGGAAGAGAAAAAAAAATGGAACCATCAAAGAATGAGATTTTAGATGCTCCACTTCATGGAGTTGGCTTCAAATTCTCTGAAATCACCCCTCAAAAAATCACAGGCCATTTTCCGGTAATCGAAAAATGCTGCAACCCATTCAAGGTGTTGCATGGCGGAGTTTCAGCATTAATTGCTGAAGCTCTGGCGAGCATCGGCGCCCACATGACGTCCGGATTTCAAAGGGTGGCTGGAGTTCACCTAAGTATTCACCATCTCAAGAGTGCTCATTTAGGTGAAATTGTTTCTGTTGAGGCTACACCTCTTAATGTTGGAAAATCTATTCATGTTTGGGAAGTGAAATTATGGAAAAGTGATAATTCTTCAAAATTGGGAGATAGAGTTTTGATTTCATCATCTAGGGTTACTATCAAGACTAATATGGCTGTACCAGAAAATGTCAAAGATGCTGCTATGAATCTCAAGAAATATGCCAGGTTATGATTAGGTCTCGAGGTAAAACAAACAGAGGCGTATCTAAGATTTAAGTTTAATAAAATCAGGTTTACGATTTTTTTGCATGAATTCATCTTACTTCTGAAATTATGAATTCAAAAGTTGAAATTTATTTGATTTTTTTTATATTAGTTGTATGTCTTTTCCTTTCTCTTTGTCTTCCTCATTTCGATATCATTAGTGTGTAACGATTTGGCCGGTCGTTCCGTGAGATTAGCCCCGTTTCCTCTGATCCAGCTTTGTTATGTGCTAGTTAACCTAATTATGATGTGTTGGGTCGGTTGGTTCGGGTTCGAGGTGGTCGTAGTAAGAACTGAGACACTTAGTCTCTTAAACTGGCTTAATTAGTTGGAAAAGTCAACGGGGAGTTGACTTGTTGGTAAACGACCTCAGAATATAGATTTTATGGTTCGGATAGCTTCGTTAGGTGATGAGTTGACTTATTGGTAAACGACCTCAGAATATAGATTTTATGGTTCGGATAGCTTCGTTAGGTGATTTGGGACTTAGGAGTGTGTTTGGAATGTGGTTTTGATGTCCAGTGTAGAATTAGGCTTGAATTGGCGAAATTGAGTTTTTGGCGATTTTCGGTCGGCAGTAAAAAATTAGTTATCGGGGTCGGAATACAATTTCAGAAGTTGGAACAGGTTCGTAGTTCATTTTGGATGTATGTGCAAAATTTCAGGTCAATCAGACGTGTTTTGGATGGTTTCGACATCTTAGGCGAAATTTAGAAATCTCAAAGTTCATAGGCTTGAATCCGATGTGATTTTTGGTGTTTTGGCGTTGTTTTGGTTTTTCGAAGGCTCGTCTAAGTTTGAATAAGGTTATGGGACGTGTTGGTATGTTTGGTTGAGGTCCCGAGGGTCTCAGGTGTGTTTTGGGAGGTTTACGGATCAAGTTTTGATGTTGGAAGTTGCAAATTTTGCTGGTGTTCAGTTCTGGTTTTTCTTCTATGCGATCGCAAGGTTAAGGATGCGATCGCATAGGCTTGTCTGAGGCAGCATATTTTTTTTTGTTCTATGCGACCGCGTTTGGGGAGACTACGATCGCGTGGGCTAGGGGCGTGCGCTATGCGATCGCATAGGGAGTGAGGCGTGTGTGGGGGCTGGGTGTTGGTTTTGTGCGAACGCGTGGGTTATGGTGCGATCACGTAGAGACGGTTTTGGTCTTTGTTTCATGAACGCGGGTTCTGGAATGCGAACGCACTGAGAAACAATAGGGGCATGGGTAGTACACTTTAAAAGGCCATATCCGCGATTTTTAGCTCACTTTTCACCATTCTTGGACGAAATTGAAGCTTTTGAGAGAGATTAAAGAGGGAATCAAAGGGGAAACACTTGGAGGTAAGATTTTTGAATTCATAACTCGATTCTATGTTGTTTTCTAAGTAATTAAATTTGAAATTAGTTGGATTTAAACCCAAAATTAGGGAAGTTAGGGCATGAGAAATTAGGACTTTAATTGAGTAATTGAAGGGGCTATTGTTGTCGGATTTCGATGCATTTTATATGTACAGACTTGGGAAAGGATGAGATTATTATCATGCGATTTTTATGGAATTCCGAGACATGAGCCCAGGGTCGGGTTTGGACAATTTCGGGAATTGTGCCTAATTTTGATAATTTTTGAACGGGTCTCGTATCCCTAGCATATTTTGATGATATGTAATCTGATTTTTATAGACTCGGAGAATTCGGGAGCCGATTCGAGAGGCAAGAGCATCGTGTATTAGTATTTGAGCCGGTTTGAGGTAAGTAATGACGGTAAATCTTGTCCTGATGGTATGAAACCCAGGACTTCGTATTTTTCTCACTATTTTTGGAGTGACGCACATGTCGGATGACGAGTGTGTGGCGTGCACTGATTGTGGATTTGGACTTGGTCATTCCCGTGGCAACTATTGAGTTGCGTATTTACTTTTAAATCATATGTTAAATCGTGTTTTAAGACTATTGTTATATTTGGGTTGTAAGCCATGTTTGGGGCCTTGTGCCGACCTATTTAGACCCCTTGGGACTTTTACTACTTTCATCACTGTGTTGACTTATGATTTACACTCAGTCATATTATGTTTAACTGATTTCTAAACTCAACCTTATTTACACTATTTTGAGATATAAAATAATTTTTTTGGGTCGAGTACCCCGTTTTACTGATAGCCTGAGGAGCTTTTTGAGAGTTTCTGACTGAGTGAGGCCGATGGCCTGATTGTGAGGATATGATATGCCACGAGGTGGCTTGATATTAACACTTGGCTGAAGGAGCCCTCCGGAGTCTGTAGACACCCCTAGTGAGCGCATGAACCTACCGAGTGCGAGTGCCGAGTGACTGTGAGGCATGAGTGACAGTAAGGATGCCCGAGGGGCTGATACTGATTGATTGTGAGGCATGCTGGGTGACTGATTTTGAGTGATGATTTTCCCGAGGGGGGTTTATGTTACATGTTTTGGCCCGAGTGACTATTTATGATTTATTTCATCTTTCACTAAACTCTTGGGCATTTTTCTGAAATTGTTGAAAATCATACTTTTCAAAAGATTTTTACTGAAGTTGGCTTTAAAGCATGTTGATTTAATGTATACATTGGCGGAAGAATGACTGTGCTTATTATGAATTGATGATTTAATCATATGTGTTCCGTACTGCTTAGACTTGATTTATTTTCATTACTACTGAGTTGGCGTACTCACATTACTCCCTGCACACCTGTGTGCAGGTACAGATGCTGGTATCGAGCACTAGTTTTCTTCCCTCTTGCGGAGCCGGAGTTGGGACTTCGAGGTAGCTGTTCAACGTCCACATCATCTCTTTTCCCATTTCTTGTTTTGTATTTAGTTCCTCGTTCTGAGTCTTGATGTATTATGACAGTAGGGTTATTTCGTACTACTCGTAGATGCTCATGACGGTTGACTCCAGATTTTGGGGCAGTGTATAAACGGTTTTGTTCATTTTGTTGCTTTAAACCGCTTAAGCGAAAGAATTTTGTGAAATATCGAAACCATTTTGGAAATTATAAAAATATTATTCAGTATGTGATTGTTGGTTAGCCTAGTTCCATGTTAGGCGCCATCACGACCGGCTTAGGATTTGAGGTCGTGACATAATGTTAGTTTATTATCCCTTTATTCTTAGATTGCTATTACTACCGTTTAATTGCTACCTTGGCTTCGGTCCCCTTTTTATCTTGTTGTTGTTAATACCTGTTGACATTATTTCTTTTTATCTTTTCTTTAGTCGAGGATCTTTTAGAAACAGTCTCTATGTCTTTCAGGGTAGGTGTAAGACTGCGTACATCTCACCTTTTCCAGACTACACTTGTGAGAATTCACTGGATTTATTATTGTTGTTGTTATTGTATGTCTTTTTCTTTTAATTTATGTACCATAATTTGACTAAGTACATAGTTTATGAAAGAAAGAAAGAAAAAAATTAAAACTTGTGGTTTAATTTTAGACATATCATAATATCTGTGTAGCTATAAGATTTTCAAAACTTGTAATTTAACAACTGCCAAATATTTGTACGGCTATAAAAATTTGGTCTTAAAGAGTAAAATGAGAAGTTAAGTTCAGTTAATTTTAACTCTAAAAATCTGCATTTTTTTTTAACAAATTAAAAAATATGTTTGTATATATTATATATTCCGTGGAAAAATGACGAATTCAAACAAGTCCAAGTTGCAAATACTATTGCTCCATTGTTTACCCTTGCATTTTGTTATGAATGTCGAAATGGGCAAGATCTATATTGATTGCCATAATTTGTAGCTAAGATTACTTTAACCATTAATTGTCACCTAAATCTTTCGGTAAATTTTGTCCATTTCATCAATTATTTTGGGGGTGGGGTGGGGTGCGGGGTTAAAGGCTGGTTCTTTCATGAATACTAATTGAAATTAAATAGAGAATTCATACAGCCCTAGTTTTCGATTTGATTGTACAATTATCATAGATAGGTCTTTCTTGAAAGTTAGTCCAAAGATTTCAAGTAAATGAGAGACCATAACTGACATATGATTTGGAGAAGGATTTAATTTAACAATTTACAGTTAAAGAATATTTATAATTAATATCAGTATATTTTAACATATTATAACAGATAACTCGTATTTTCTAGAGGTTTTTTCATTTTTTTGTGGACGGTGTCCTGTAATTATATTTTACATGACCTGATTGAGTAACTTCAATTTAATTTATTTCTCTTTCGATTTTTATGCTTGTTTAAAGTTCAAGTATTTACTCTTTGCAAATTGAGGAGCTAATAAATGCAGATTATGACCATCAATCGTCACTGTACCGTTCAACAAAGGAAACTGATCCATTTAGGGTGTGTTTGGTATATAAGAACATGTAGCGTTAGAAACACAAGGTCGGGTTATTTTAGAGATTTATACACTTATAAATTGATTCATCGACTTATAACCTACTCAAATGCATCGTTGAATATTAAAAACAAAACGTCTCGACCTATAACAATTAATCTGTTATAATTGATTCATCGACTTATAACCTAGTGATGAATGAATGTAATTCATTAACTCTGTTATAATACAAATAATGAATACTACTATCATATACTATAGCATGTTATATATGTAGTTAAAGCAGCACGAAGTGTGTGTTATATATACACACACACTACATATACTATAATAAGTTATATATACGTTATAGTATTATAGTGAAGTGTCTGTGTGTGTGTCTCTCTCTCTCTCTCTCTATATAAATATATATATATTGATTTATCAATTTATTAATTATTCGTACGTAGTAATGTATAAGATTGATGATCAATTACGATATAGTTTATGCGTGTGTATGAAATTACTCATATATTTAAATATAACTTAAAAAATTACTTTACATAGATGCTATTATAATCTATTAAAATTAATTACTTAGTTAATAATTATTTATAATAATTTTAGTTAAAAAATAAATATTTATAGCTAATAATAATTTTTTTATAGCTTAGAATATTTAAAACCCAAAAAAAGAAAAAAAAAACTAATTTAACTATTTTTTTAAAAATAGCGACCAACGTCAAACGGTCAAAACTTATTTACAGACCAAAAATAGCGACCAACTTTGGTCACTATTCC
>ML330813.1:0-52484 GCA_005239505.1 Nicotiana paniculata
TATTAAATAAGCGACTAATGTATTTTGAGTTTTGCCCATAAAGAAACGTATATAACAAATTCTATTGAAATCGTACCAGTATATTGATAGCTCTAAAGAAAGTTACTAACCTCTGCTCTACGCTCAACATTGCCAATTGGATCCATTTAGATTCATAGACTTTCCTTCAACATCTTTTCTTAAGTAGGACATATTTGTAGACGGGTGAAACTCAGTTGATTAGAGTTCGTGCTGATAACGTGTTATGAAACAATAAAAGAACAAGAACAATATTACAGAGAAAGAGAGAGAGGAAATTCTTATTGAATTTTGGGATNAGGTAAGACCCCTCTATTTATTGGGGAAAAATGACTTAGCCACAAAATAGAACTCTCTAAAAGATAGACATTCACTCTAAATAGAGTTCTATTTATAACAGTTTTATATTTCTAGTTTTATGTAATTTTTTCTTTGTTGGCGTTTTTTACAAAATAATAAATTGCATGTTCACAGAAAATAGACATGCTAACCTATCTTCTGTGATATACATAATAAAATTTATAATATAAATATATTACTTATAAAAAACTACAAGAATATAAATCAACTTGGCTTATAATTAGAGACTTGAATTAATAGCTATGTAGAAAATCAGAAGAACATTTGTAACTATAAAAATCTTGAAGTCGTTCAAATATTTTTTCCTTTTTTAACTACAATAAATTGACCTTGTTATGAAACAATAAAAGAAGAAGAAGAGTATTGCAGAGAAAAGTCGAGAGGAAGAATTCTTATTAATTTTGGGATCAATTACAATAGAATAGAACCCATCTATTTATAGAAAAAGTGACTTAGCCACCAAGTAACATTCCCCCTAAAATCTCACTAAAATATAGACATTCACCATAAATAAAATACTATTTATAACACTTCCCCTTGAATGTCTATTCAACAGACAATGTGCCTCGTTAAAACCTAAACTAAAATACAACCCAGTGGGAAAAAATTCTAATAAAGGAAAAAGAGTACACATATCTAACAATACACCTTTTAGTTACCTCGTTAAAAACTTTGCAAGGAAAACCCAGTGGGACAAAATCTTGTAAGGAAAAAAGACTGCAACGCGTATTAACTCCCCCTGGTGAAAGCATCAATTCACATCATTGGGCTTTCGCATCCCCATTTTGTACAATAGTTTCTTGAATGTTGACACCAGTAGAGATTTTGATGAATAAATCATCCATATTAACTTCAATGATTATGTTACATCTTAAAAATTCTCGCCATCACATTATCATGCTTATAGAGAATTGATAATTCATTCCATGTAACCTTTTCTCAAATATTTATCATCTCTCCCCCTCATGTTAGAAAAACTAACTTGCTTCCTCAACTTTGGGAACCCATCTTTGTGTGTTATGTGGTGTTAATAAAAATATACACTGCACATCAATAATAATAAGATGAAATTATTTGGTTCCTGACCCTGAACCACTTGTGAGGGGAGAATGTAATATACTTTCGTATGTAACGTATATCAAAGTGATATAGATAATTTTATTCTCATAAGGAATAGTTTAGCTATTAAGTGGAGGCACTCAATAAATTATTTTGCTAGACAAACTGTGATGTAATTCAACTTATCAAGATGAATTGTCTTGGATAGACAATCTAAAAATTATGCTCTAAATTAAATTATTGAGCAGTTACCTCGCAGACACCAGGTTGCAGGTTAATAATATTCGCACATGTAACCATCTCATACATGCATCTTATGTGGTATACATGGCAGGTGAATGAGCCCAGATTCACCTTTGATATTTCCAGCATTCATGGGATTCAATCCCAATTTTTAGTTGGTTTATTAATTAATGAGAAAAAACAACATAAGAGAATTAGTAAAAATTTTTCTAGTTCTTTAATATTTACCCATTTGAATTCTCTTTCATTTTTGCACATCATGATTAAATTGATATGGTTAAACCAATTATTCCAACTGAATAAATTATCAATATTGATAGAGTTCAGGTTTACACCATAACGTGTCAATTATCAATAAACTCCAAGTTTATTATGATATAGATTTTTATATCAATAAACATCCACTTTATTGTGGTATCTTTTATTTGTGTAGTACAAACTGAAAAATAGAAGATATTAAATTCTTCCTTTATTTATATTCTCAATATAACCAACTGCTTTCGCGAATACTTTAGACACTCAATAAGTTTCTTTAAGACTTACTACAATACAATAAATTGATATGATAATCAATTGTATTCCTCCAAAATAGTAATAATTGGCTCTTTCAGAGCTCTCAATTAATTTGGTACTACCACATATTCAGCAACATTCATATGGTGAATATCACTTTTAAAGAGAAAGTTATAAATTATGGTCATTGTCAAAATTATATACAAGATATGTTTCTTGCATTACTGTTATCCTTTAGTAATAACATTGCCAAAACATTTTGGCGTACAATTGGTACATGACCAAAGACCATTCATGCCATAATAATGACATTATTTTTTTATATCATCTCAAACCTTCGTCTAGAGGTGAGTGTTGTATATCCACTACTACTAGAACGTTCATATTCTTCGAAGAATGAATATGTATTCATAAATCAGATGTTGTCACATTCACATCATGAATGGACCATAATCATCTATATGTGCTTTACAAAATCTCATGTCAAATCGATGACAAATATTACTTTCACAGATAGAAACATTATTTGAGAATCCTTATTATTCTCATTATCATAATGATGATGACGATTATAATTTCGTCTATTGCCACGTCCACTGTAACGACCCGAACGGTCGTTCTGTGAGATTTACCCTGTTTCCCCCATTTCTGCATTTGCCATATATTACTAGACTGTTTTTGTCGTGTTTGTTAGTTGGTTTGGGTCCGGAATGGTCATGGTGACAATTGAGGCATTTAGTCTCTCAAAGTAGCCTAATGGTTGAGAAAGTCAACTGAGGGTTGACTTATTGGTGAACGACCTTGAAATGCGGATTTTATGGCTCGGACAGCTTCGTTAGGTGATTTGGGACTTAGGAGTGTGTTCGGAATGGAGCTGTGATGTCCGGTGTGGAATTAGGCTTGAATTGGCGAAAGTTAGTTTTTGGCGATTTCGGGTCGGCAATGGAAGGCTATCGGGGCCGGAATGGGATTCGAAGGTTGGAACAGCTCCGTAATGTCATTTTGGGTATGTGTACAAAATTTCAGGTCAATCGGAGGTGTTTTGGTTGGTTTCGGCGTAGTTGGCTAAATTTGGAAGTTTCAAAGTTCATAGGCTTGAATTTGATGTAATTTTGGTGTTTTTGTGTTGTTTTTGGTGTTTCGAAGGCTTGAATAAGTTGGAATAATGCTATGGGGTGTGTTGGTATGTTTGGTTGGTGCCCCAAGGGGCTCGAGATTGATTTCGGATGGTTGGCGGAGTTTTGAACTTGGAAAATTGCAGCAAATGGCTGCTAGTGTAAGTTTCTGGTGCTGATCGCACCTGCGGAAGGGTAGCCGCAGGTGCGAAAGGAGTCTAGGCAAGGGAAATCCGCAGGTGAGAAGAGATGGCCGCACCTGCAAAGCCGCAGGTGCGAGAATTGGTCTGTTAGTCGGATTACGCAGGTGCGCACCTGGGACCGTAGGTGCGGGTCCGCAGGTGCGGAAATGCTGGGCAGAACAGTGTAAAAAAGGCATCCGTGAAATTTTATTCATTCCCCCATTGTTGCATGCGGTTAGAGCTCTTTCGAAGTCAAATTGAAGAGGAAATTCGTGGTTCTTCGGTGAAGGTAAGTTCTCGGGTTATTAAAATCGTTTCTATGCTATTTTGTTCGGATTAGGCTGGTAAATTGGAGGATTAAAGTAGAAAAAGGTTGGGAAAAATAGGTGGAGGATTGGAAAAATTCTTTTGGAAATTTGGGTAGGCAATTGTGGTCCGATTGTGGTTTTTTTGGTATGTGTAGAATCTTGGGAGGATGGGGTTTCTAGTGATGTAAAATTTATCAAATTCCGAGACGTAGTCCCAGAGCTCAGGTTTGGCCGAATTTTCGAGATTCTTGTATAATTTGATAGTTTTCGATTGGATTGTGTTCCTTTAGTATATATTAATGATGTTAAACTGGTTTTGGCTAGATTCGGAGCAATCGGGAGCCAATTTGAGGGGCAAGAGCATAGCGGCTAATGTTGTGGCCCGGTAGAGGTAAGTAATGGTTTTAAATCTTGTCCTGAGGGTATGAAACCCCGGACTACGTATTTATCACTGATTTTAGAATGGCGCACATGTCGAATGACGAGTATGTGGTGCGCACTAATTTTTGGATTGGACTAGGTCCACTCCGCGCCAACCAACGAGTTGCATATTTTACTCAAAATCTTATGTTAAATTATGTTCTAAAGATTGTTGAAATATTTGGGGTATAAGCTAGGTTTGGGGCCTCGTGTCGATCTGTTTAGACCTCTTGGGGGTTTTTTTCCCCCTACTATTTCCTCACTATTTGTTGATGAGTTCACTCAACCACATTGTGCTTACTATTTTCGAAACTCAGCCTAATTTACACTACTTTGAGATTTAAAAATGATGTTTCGGGTCGAGTACCCTGTTTTACTGGTTCGCCCGAGGGGCTTTTTGAGAGGTTCTGCTGAGTGAGGCCGAGGGCCTGATTGTGAGGATATGATACGCCACGAGGTGGCTTGATATTAGCACTTGGGCCGAAGGAGCCCCTCCGGAGTCTGCACACACCCCTAGTGAGCGTACCGAGTGCCGAGTTCCAAGTGCCGAGTTGAAATAAACTCTATATATTTTATAAAATTGTTGAAATTGGATTGGGATTTTGAATGAAATTGTGAACATGTGGTTGTTGGCTAGCCTAGTTCCACGATAGGCGCCATCACGGCCGATTTAGGTTTTGGGGTCATGACATCCACATCCCTTGATACCTTCACGGTAATAATTTTGTCTTCTTTTAGGCTTATTATATATTGCCACCACATTCTCTTAAGGGAAAGAGAATAAAGCAAATTCAATGAGATAGATTTCCACTTCTTTTCCCACAATCATATATGAATTTGATCAAGACAAGACATAGATTTACCACTTCAGGTGGTTATAATTTCTTGCAAACTCTATTAGAGTTATAATAAAAAATGATCGTCTTTCTTTGTATTTAAAATCCAATTATAGAATTTCAAAATTTTAAAAGAGAAAAATAAAGTAAAATACTTACCTTAAACCCAGAATTTAATCACGAAGGAAGTTCATGGAACAATTTATAATCATTATACTCAATCCCAAAGTTTCTACTCAATTGGTTAGAGTCTCGTGCTAATAACGTGTTATGAAACAATAAAAGAAGAAGAAGAGTATTTTCGAGAAAAGTAGAGAGACAAAATTCTTATTAATTTTTGGATCAAATACAATGAAATAGAACCTCTCTATTTATAGGGAAAAAGTGACCTAGCCACCAAGTAACAAACCCTAAAATCTCTCTAAAATATAGACATTTACCATAAATAAAATACTATTTATAACAGACCTCTTTAATAGGATATTAATTAATGGGTCTCCTAGTTATTGTCTTATTCTTTTTTCTTTTTAACTTGCCAAAATTTTGACGTTGCACTTCTGGTTAGTATTAAGGATACTAGTTTATGAAGGAATCTTTTACTTCTTCTCTTCTTGTAAATTATTTTATTTATGCTACGACTTTTTTTCATTTCAAAAAGGCAATTTATTTGTATTTACTACTTTCTCCATTATAATTTATAATCCCATATGGCAATCGAATCCTGTGCGTTAAGCATTTGCTTAATGTACTAAGTCCTACCAAACTCATGAAGTACTTCGTTGATTCATGTTGTTAAAACTTTTATTAAACAAAAAATTCTTTACCTTTAAAAGGTAAGCCGAAATAAGAGTGCCCTGGCGTAGCTAGAAGCCCACAAATGAGTTCGTTGAACCTAATAGCTTTAATTCGCACGTATTGATAGAAAATTCGCTAAATATATATATATATTCAAAAATTAAATTTCAAATCCAATTATCAATACCTAATATTGCTGTTCTAGAAGGAGTTTTTGGGAAATACCGAGACGGCAGAAAATTATTACCCCCCCTGCCCATAAGTTTTTCCCTTACCCATTTTTTTAATACCCAGTCAAAGTCAACCAAATAAAGCTAAATTAGGCTACTAAATCAAACTAAGCCAAGCCAAATCAAGTCAAGCCAAACCAATTCAAGCCAAGCCAAGACAAGCCAAGCCAAATGGGTAAAAAAAATTTGGGATAGGTGGACAGATTGGATAATTAGTTTTAATTGGATAGGTATATATTCTAACTAGTATGCAAGTGGGTACAAAAGGGTAATGAGAATTTTGCATAATTTGCTCATTTTAGAATTTAAAACCTGTAAAATTTAAATCTTGGCTCCGACGCTAAAGACAGTTCTAATCTTTTGTGAACTTACTATTTAGAATTCGACAAATATTGGCTATACAGTGTTATCGTGCATGTAAGATTAATAGCCTAACAAGTTTATCGGTTACCTTGGGGTTCGTTCTTTATTTTAAAGTGATATTTTAAATTTGAGCTCATTTGGAGTAGATTTGAGCATGTGTGCTAGATTATTGAAATTCAAAGAACAAATTTATATTTAAGAACTTAAGATCTGATTTCTGAAGTTACATTGAAGAGAAAGAACTTCTTGAGATTTGAATTTTCTGAAGTTGCATTAGAAAGATAAAAGAACTTAAGATCCGATTTCTAAAATTGCATTGAAGAGGTAGAACTACTTAAGATTCGATTTTTTTGGAGTTGTATTGGAAAGAAAAAAGAACTTCAGATCCGAGTATGGTGGTGTGTCTAAGAAAAGAGACGCGGGAGCCGTTATGGTTGCACAAAGAAGCAAATCCCCATTCAAATACCAAACTTACCCAACACCTCCACTCACATATTAACCAACCCCAAATTACCAATAACCCTCATACCAAGCTCCACCACCCACTTATCAATCTCCTCCACCACCAACTTATCAATCGCCTCCACCACCGACATATCAACCTGCTTCCGCCAGATATTCACAACCCGCTCCTGTCTACCACACTTACAATTCCCAACCATCTCATTACCAATCACCCCCTACCCGTCAAAACTTCCCTAGACCTCGTCCTAGTTTTGATCGCAGACTTCTAAAACAGTATATTGCCATCGCTGAACCTATCGACCAGCTGTATGAGAAGCTCAAAGATGCTGGTTATGTCACCCCCAGACCTGCTGCAACCCCTAAGAATCCTTCTCAATGGGTCAAGCCAAACAAGTCTTGTGCATACCACTCCGGCATGAAAGGGCACACCATCGATGAATGCCGCTCTTTGAAGGACAAGATACAATCCCTGATTGACAATAAGGTCATCGTGGCAAAGGAATCCGCTCCAAATGTCCGCAACAATCCTCTTCCGGACCATAAAGGTGGAGGCATCCACTTGATTGAAATAGAAGATGACTGGGAACCCGATGGATCAATCGGGTTGATCGCAGAAGGCGATGATCTAAAGAAGCCAGCGGTTACTCTCAGCCCAATCATAGTCTAGATTCATCCATCGTCACCTGCAAAGTCACCTGCAAAGACACCAGTATCGATTGAAGTTAAGTTCGTGTCTCCAGCAAATGTACCCACACCATTTGAGGTTGCAGTCTTGCCACCCAAGGCACATGTTCCATTCGAACTGAGGGTAGCTGCGCTAATCACGGTGGCGATATCTACCACGCCACCTTTCTATACAAATGTTCTACCATGGGACTATTTATCCAAGGCGAGAAGGAAAGGCAAAGTCAATACTGAAGAAGTTGTTGCAGCGCAGGGTATGACAAGAACTGGTAGAGTCTATACCCCTGAACATCTGGCTGAATCCAGCAGGCAGGCTTCCAATCGACTTCCCATTACGATACAGGTCCGGACGACCTTTGGAGGAAAGTACAGGCCAAGGAGTATTCGGCCATCGACCAGCTGAACAAAGTTCCAGCGCAAATATCCATCCTCTCTTTGCTGCAGAATTCCGAGACGCACAGGAATGATTTATTGAAGGTGTTGAACGAAGCCCATGTGCCAAACAACATCACTAGTGGAGAAATGGCTAATATGGAGGGCCAAGTGTTGGAGAGTCACAAGATCACTTTCCATGAGGACGAGCTGCCACCTAAAGGGTTGGGTCACAACAAAGTATTGCACATCACTGTTCAATGCGAAGATTATTTCAGCACCCCAATCCTGATCGATGGGGGATTCAGTATTAACATCTGTCCGTTGATAACACTCAAGAAATTAGGTAAAGGGATGCATGAGATAAAGGATGGAGCGATCAATGTGAAAGCTTTCGATGGATTTCAAAGGTCCACCATTGGTGAGATAAGCCTATGCTTGCAAATGGGACCAACCTGGTTCGAGGTGGACTTCCAAGTGATAGATGTTCCAGCGTCCTACAATCTGTTATTGGGACGACCCTGGATCCATGTTGTTGGGGCCGTAGCATAAACGCTGCATCAGGAAGTGAAGTTTGAGTGGAACCATCAAGAGGTGATTATTCATGGTGATGGTAGCAACCCTATTTACAGTCGCCAGACTATTTCGGTGATTGAAGGAAGAAGGAAGTTGGGTGGAGAAACTTACCACCACATTGAATGGGTCAACAATAGCGACAAAGACAAATGGTGGGATAGAAAGATCACAAGTATGATGAATTGGCGAGGGTACGAGCCAGGTAAAGGGCTCGGTAAGAACATTCAGGGGATCTCCAAACCTATCAAACTCAAGAAGCACGGCACCACTTTCGGTTTGGGATACAAATACACTTGGGAAGAATTCAAAAACTGGTCGCCACCATGGCGCGATCCTTATTACCCTTTGGAGCAACCAATACCGCATTCGGAGCAGACCTTCCAACAGGCCAACATTATCTATGGATCAGACGAGCAAGAAGCACTTGCAGCAATGAGGAACTTGTTTCTAGAGGATAGTGATATGGACTGTTGTGTTATTCTCGATGAGGAGGGAGAGGAAGGCCCTTCCATACAGGCTATGAGCAGCGGGACATACCTCAAGAATTGGACTGTCAGGACAACCAAAGCCCGACGATCCTCGGGGTAGCAAGATTGTCAAAGAAGTTGAGAATTTTGAGAACAGACCTAATTCCAACCTGGACGAGACTAAAATCATCAACCTGGGAGATTTAGAAAACATCAAGGAAACACGAGTCAGTATTCATTTGTCGCCGTCAGAAAAGAAAGAATACGCATAATTTCTAAAGGAGTATGAGGACATATTCGCCTGGTCGTACTACGACATGACTGGTCTAAGTGCGTCTATTGTGGCTCACAAATTGCCAACCAATCCAATGTGTCCACCGGTAAAAGAAAGTTCAGGAAGTTCAAACTCGACATGAGTTTGAAAATCAAAGAAGAAGTCACCAAGCAGATCAACGCCAAGGTTCTCAGGGTAGTTGAGTACCCGACATGGTTAGCCAACATTGTGCCAGTACCAAAGACGGATGGGAAGGTCTGTGTTGACTACCGGGATCTCAACTGCGCTAGTCCGAAAGACGACTTCCCTTTTCCAAATACACATATCCTGGTTGACAATTGAACCAAGCATGAACTACAATCATTCGTGGATTGCTTCGTTGGTTATCATCAGATCTGGATGGATGAGGAAGATGCTGAGAGAACGGCTTTCATTACGCCGTGGGGAGTGTACTTCGAAGACTATCCAACAAATTTTTTTCATAGTGGAGGAATCCTATATAGGAGGACTCCCGATTTGGGATTATTACGTTGTGTCGACGCAAAAGGAAGCATCTAAGCTGCTAGAGGAGATTCATGCTGGGACCTGTGGCCCGCATATGAATAGTTTTGTTCTGGCAAAGAAGATACTCCAAGCTGGTTACTTTTGGATGACTATGGAAACAGACTGCATCCAGTATGTTCAGAAATGCCACTGTTGTCAGATACACGCATATATGATAAAGATACCTCCAAAAAAGCTCAACGCAACAAGCTCACCATGGACGTTCGCCGCCTAGGGCATGGACGTTATTTTACCAATCGAGCATGCCGCCTCCAACGAACATAGGTTCATTCTGGTAGCCATAAACTATTTCACCAAATGGGTCGAACGAGCATCCTAAAAAGCAATGACTAAGAAAGTCGTGGCAGACTTTGTCCGCAACCGTATTGTTTGTTGATTCGGGATTCCTGAGTTTAATCATCACCGACAATGGTTCCAATCTCAATAGTGACTTGATAAAAGCTATGTGTGAGGCTTTCAAGATCAAACACAATAATTCCATAGCTTACAGACCTCAAATGAATGGAGGTGTAGAAGCTGCCAAAAAAACATCAAGAAGATACTAAGAAAGATGATAGAAAGGCACAAGCAGTGGCACGAGAAGTTATCATTTCCCTTACTGGGATATCGCACCACAGCTCATACCTCAACAGGGGAAACTCCCTATATGCTAGTTTATGGTACTGAGGCTGTTATTCTTGCCGAATTTGAGATTCCATCTCTAAGAATTATACAAGAAGCTGAGGTCAGTGACGCCGAATGGGTAAAGAGCCACAATGAGCAAATAGTCCTCATAGACGAAAAAAGAATGAATGTAGTCTGTCATGGTCAACTTTATTAGAACAGAATGACCCGAGCCTTCAACAAGAGAGTCAAGCCTAGACATTTCACACCGGGGCAGCTAGTGCTGAAGAAGATTTTTCCACATCAAGACGAGGCCAAAGGGAAGTTCTCTCTCAACTAACAGGGTCCGTACATGGTTCACCGGGTACTGACAGGAGGAGCACTTATACTCGCAGAAATGGATGGAGAAGTCTGGCCAAAGCCAATAAATACAGATGTAGTCAAACGCTGCTATGTGTAATCTTTATGTTTTCTCAATGATGTAAATTGAACTACGTCTGACCTAATTCTCGTTTAAGAGGGGATACGTAGGCAGCCCTATGGGTTCGGTCACAATTCAATAAAGATTTCATTTTTCCTCTCAATTGGAAACTGGGGTAGAATTTTGAGGACACGAGCAACAGTCAGAGATATTCACCCATCAAACTGGGGCACAATTTTGAGGAGGACCCTCAAAATTCCGTAGCAGGAGAGGTTGTAATGTCCCGAGTCGTATCACGGTCGTCGGTTCATCCCAAAATTATTTTCTTTATGCTTTTACAAAATCATGTATGTTTGGTTTTTAAACAGCTTTGTTTAGCAACGCTACCCCAATAACATAGACAGTATCATCAGATCGAGCCCAGCAAGTCAAGAAAAGCCAGCGAGGATACGAACTAACCCCCCACCCATTTATAGAACTCACGATCTTTCTTTGGTTGCAGGCACTAAGGTTGCAAAATACATAAACGAACTATCCGCCCAGGTATAAATGTTGTCCAAAATACGACTCTAAAAAATGATGCACTTGTTGACGTTCACACATGCCTCAATGCTCCGCAGTCACAATGCTCTCAATAATCACAATGCCGCAATTCATCACCAGCTAAGAATTCCTACTGTCATTTTTTGCATAAGGCTACCATTCTGCCTTCTGAGGTTAAGCTCTACCTCCATCTACATTTTGCATAAGTCTACCATTCTTCCTTCTAAGACTAAACGCTGTCTCCATTTGCATCTACATCATCGCATAAGGCTACCTTTATGCCTTTTGAGAGTAAGCGCTGTCTCCATCTGCATCTACATCATTGCATAAGGCTCTCATTCTGCCTTCCGAGACTAAACGGTGTCTCCATATTCATTTGTATCTTTGCATAAGGCTACCATTCTGCCTTCCGACACTAAACGCTGTCTCCATATGCATTTGCATCCTTGCATAAGGCTACCATTATGCCTTCCTAGGTTAAGCTCTACCTCCATCTACAACATTGCATAAGGCTATCATTCTCCCTTCCGAGACTAAACGCTGTCTCCACCTGCATTGCATATGGCTACCATTCTGCCTTCCGAGACTAAGCTCTGCCTCTGATTTACCTTTCGAGACTAACTGCTGTCTCAAGCACTATTAACTTTACTTCCCTTTCGGGCTAAGCTCTGCCCTTTTATTCATAAGACTAAGCTCTGTCTCGTCAGCATCATTCTATTGCATCTGCATGAGCTGAAATATCGCCAACTCATCCAAAGGCTTCATCGCTCGGAGGCACCATTTTCATGGCCCGAGAACACCATGCCATGGCCTGAGGATCTCTTTCAACCTATGCATATCATTAATCAAAGGCGTCATGGTTCGGAGGCACCATCTTCATAGCCCAAGAACATCATTTTCATGGCATGTGAATCGGGCATCAAGAAATTCATAGCCCAGGACGTCATGGTCTGAGGACGTCATCCTTAACTGTCCGAAGACATCATTCATGGTCCAACGGGGTGCGGCCGGATCTCTCCAAACTATTTCACTCGGTCAAAATTGGCCATCATATCTTTACCCGACAACTCTTTCATCCTTCCAGGGTAAAGAGCGGCGGCTGTTGATACCCAAATTTTCCTCAAATTATTTTTAACTTGCATACATACCTTCAAAATCAGATTTTCATAGTAATTGGTATTTTTCTATAATTTTACCATATTTTTATTAATTTATTTTAATTCATCCAGTTCAAAAACATTTCTTGACTTAATATATTATTTTTAATCCTATTGTTACCAAATTATTTCACAATTATTTAGATTAGCACTCTTTGGCTATAATTGCAATAACTATGCAATTATAACCTAATCATATTTTTTATGCTATTTTGGACCAATAATGAGTCATTTTATATTTTAAATACTAATTTATAATGTTAATTTAATTTTACTAAGCATCAATTTCATTTATTATAATTATTAACTATTTTTATAAATTATTTATCTATTTTTATGGGTATTTAACAATTAGCCACTTTTATTTTTAATTCTAGCTTAATTAACCGGACTCTTAACCCAATTAATTAGCCCAGTTACCCAACCCAAACCTAAAATCCTACCTGGCCAAACCCCTCATCGATCTGAGCCGTTGATTAATTCAAATCAACGACCCAGATTAGTCACTTACCTTAACTAACCTAGGTGACTACCCTCCCCCCGTCTCATTTCCTCTCTCTCATTTGTTACACTCAATCGTCTCTCTGAATCCTCTCCCCTCTCTCTCTAAAGCCTTCGTCTACTGAGCCCCGTCTCTCCCTTCTCCGGCCACCTCCGCCGGAAACCATGGAGGTTTCACCTTTCACCAGCCTCATGGATCCATCCTTCGCCTTATGTGACCGTTTAGGGGGTTCTCAAGTTAACCAGAGGCGGTTCAACTCCTACCCATGGTCCTTCATGCCATTTTCCGTCCACCTCCGGCCGTTCGATAAGATCTATGACCTTTGGGTTAAAACCAGTAACATTTTAAGGCTTTCTTATCTTTTCTGGGTTCTCTTCGAAACCCTAGTTATTTAAACCTTCCGATTCATTTAGGTCTGTAACAGATCTATACCTATTATGAGTTCTTTCCATGTTTTCTTTAAAGATTCTTCAGGTTCCTAAACGATTTTTCAGTTTTCGAACTAGGGTTTTCAAAATCCCTTTCAAAACAGTCTTCTTTCTAATTTCTTAGCATTATTGTGTGAATCTACCATGTTTAATTGTTATTTGAGCCTTTCCATTGCGTTTGAGTCATTTTTGATAAAGCCCCAAATTTCTTGGTTCAATATGTAAATCTGAGTTTATTTGAAATATTGTTTTACTTGTTTTAGTATAACTACTCTACCTTCATGAGTATTGTGTGATTTTGTGATTTTTCCCTATGCTTGTTGTTAGGGTTTCTGATACTCGTCACTTTTTCCTAAATCATGATTGTCAGATGGGTTATTTAATTATTTGTTGTGTTCTAATGTGAATCCCTAATTGTGTGATTAGGGTTTCTGATTTTGCTTAATATGTGTTATTCCATTTGAATCAGCAACGTTTTTACCATTTTGAATCTTTGGATAACTGTGATTATTACTTTATTGATTTTACACAATATTCCCTACTGATTTCGAGTATTTCCTTACATGTGTGATATTTCCTTGATTAATACTGATTCCCCATGTTTTGAATATCACTCGAGATTTTCTTGTTGATTTCTAGAATTATCTCTTGCCTTATTTCTATGAATAAACCTGCTGTCAATTAGTTCTTATACACTTTTCTTAATTAGGATATTATGTATTTAGTCTTAATCGCATGCTCTATACTTTTACTACTACTTATATGTTAAAATCAGCTTCTTAATTGATTTCTTTCCTTGTTTATCACTGTTTGTTACCGTTGAACGCGACTCCTTAATTAAAGGGAGTACATATATTAATTGGATTATAATTAGAGTTTATTTCTATAATTATGATGAACTATTAGTTGTTACCATATTTTTCTGCCTATTTTCAAACTATATATACTTCACTCTTTCATTATCACGAACGAACACGAACACACACACACACACACACACAAGCATACTCATTTCTCTCTCTTACTTTCCTTCACATTATCTATTGCTTCTCTTATTGACTACTGGCTACTCAGTCGACTGAAAGCCAAGACTGAGTAACTTGCTGCTCTACTGTTCTGTTGCTCTAATACATTGCTTCTCTATTGCTCTGGACACTACTATCCTATTACTCTACTTCTCTGCACACTACTGTTCTATTCTCTCAATCTTGACTGGTATGTCTTCTATTTGATTTACAACATCTAAAACAACATGTTTATGTTAGTATTGCACTTTCTCTTATTCCTTTTGTGCTTTTACTTGTGGTTCTGTTGTGTACCCTATAATTAGCATGTCTACTTTCACTTTACTAGTATGATTTCTAAGCTATCCTATCTTCCCTTAGATTCAGCATGTTATCTCCCCTAGCACACCCCTCAATCTGATTCTGTTAGTTTCTGACCTGAACCTCTTTATGAAGAAACTGTTTCTGTGGTTGTTAAGTGTTGTAATACCTTACTACTTCTCTGGTGCTAACTTGTATGCAAATATATACCTATGTGTGCCTTATTTGTCCCCAACTCCCTTCTTCCCTGTTTGTGTCTGTTGAAATGGCTTTGTTCTTGCTCTGTGTTTGTTTTTTAGTTGTTTCTGATTGTTCTATCCCATTCACTTTAAAACTGTTAGAATGAAATTTTCTGTTGTTTCTTTTCAAAACATATTTCAAAAGCTATTTTCTGAAACTATTTTTCAACTCAACTCTCTCAAAACTATGCCAAGAACTCTCACATATACTCTTAGAAGTCTAGGTTCTGCCCCTTTAATGTGTGACTGCTTTGGAATCCCTATGAGATCCCTCTGAACTCTGACAATTAGAGCTGGCCCTTCTACACTGCACTTACTCAGTATGTTTATGGAAATCTGGGTGTGAGCACTGCCCGGGATCCTTTGAGATCCTTAGGGAACTCTGATACACCCGTTTTATATGAAAGACTGTGAAACAACTGCTGGCATTGAGCATTCTGGAGATTCTTGGCCTATCATAGGCTCCCTATAGTATAGCTTCTTGTTTTCTTATTCACTTCTATAATTTAATAATTATTTGTAAACAACTATTGGGGATGGATGGTGAAAAGGGAAAAGGGTAGTTATGCATGTTATAAATATTAAAGGGTAGAAACCATGCTATTAGGGTTACATTCCTTATTTGCGCAATAGAAACCATGTTTAGGGTCAACATGTGCAAAGCATATCATGCATTAGAAATCATGCTATTTAGGCTTTATAAACACTGTTTTAGCATCTTGTTCCAGTATTGTCATTCATCACTTAGAAAATTATGTGATAGGGTAAATAATTTTAATAATTGGTATCTTCTGCAATCATGTTTCATATTGTTATGCACACTTAGAAATCATGTCCCTAGGATAACACTAACAAACTGTACTCTTGCATATTCTGAAATCGTGCATAATGCTGTGAGCGGTAGGAATCCTTCTTAGAATTCTATATATGCATCATTCTGCATCCCTACTTGTGCATTACATACCATGTTTTAGGATTTCATTCATGCTCTCTTAACAACACCTAGTCTAACTACTGGTGCATGAAAAGGAATAAAACAACTTCACTCAGTTTTCTCTAAAAACAACTGGCAACAATTCTGTGTTCTGAACAACCTAGGACATCATGTGTAGGTAATAATTTGCAATAGTCCCTTTAAAAATTCAGATAATTAGTATACACTGTCCCCCGCCTAGGCAAGCCTTAGGTGATTAAAGTTCTAAAATTGGAAATCTGCCTCTTTGTTATTATCATTTAGATACCATATTTTAGGATTTGAATCAAATACATTAACTGTGTTTGATTCATGCTGCTTATTTGCATTACCTGTGGAGGTATACTTGTGCCTATTATCTGCTTTTTCTGTATTTCCCCCTAATTGCAGTCCTACGTGTTCTTATCTGTTGCCTTAGTATTTTTCCTTCAAACTTGAGGGTCTTCCTAGAGCATCCCTTATAGGATAGAAGTTCTAATTTCCTTCGGGACTGATAGGAAGGGACGGGTAACAACATGCAATAGAGGTCGAGACCAACACTCGATTTAGTTACTCTCACGGGGTGGGAAAGGGTAGAATATGGATATGATGACCGGTGCGCTAATACCACGTGTAGCCCCTCTTCGAGGAGTGATTGCCGGGTATTGCATTGATGTGATCCATAATATTATAAACCCAGGATACCCTTTATATGCTTATATCGTAATCCTTTCAAAATCTAACCTTCTTTACTATTTTCAAACATCTGAATGCTTAAGACCTAAATCCCTTCTCATTTGAGCCTTTATTTGTTCGTTTGCTAAGCCGTACAAATTCACAAAAGCTGTTTGGCCAGGAACCACACTTGTATATCCTGAGGGGTGCCTAACACCTTCCCCTTAGGATAATTTCAAGCCCTTACCCTATCTCTGGTTAACAACGTAGTTGTAAATGAACTCCTTTGGTGTCCTAACGCACCTTGAAATCGTTAGGTGGCGACTCTCAAAAATACAAACCCCTTTCCCAAAAGGAAAGAGTTGTCTCAACCAAATATCATAAACCTGATCTCCGCGAGGAAAGAGGGGGCGCGACAGCTATCCTACCACAGAATCCATACGCTACTTTGTCACTCGTCGACCTCAGTTTATCATACTTGACCTTCTTGAGATTCAACCACCGCAAGACACCTCCCACATGTCCTTCCTCATCCTTCGCTGCCCAATTATTTCCTTAAATCAAAATCCATTTCTGTAGCACTTGAACTTATAAGTCGCTACCAATTCCAAATCTCTTCGAAGATCAACTCTCTTGTACCATCGGCATTAGAAACACCAATTCGATTCTGAAACTGCCATACTCTGCCACCTCTAACAACCACTTCTCAAGCACCACTTCACAACACCCTGCCCCGAAGGCGAATCAAATAAGTCTATAACGCTGGCGAAATTAATGCGTTCAAACAAAGACGACGACACCACATCACCAATGAAAATTCCACCACACTCGAAATATCAATGTCACGACCCCGAATTTCCACCTTCGTGACTGTGATGGAACCTAGCATTTCACTTGCTAGACAAGCCAAGTTTAGGGGATATTTAAGATAATTTTAATCAATTTCAATAAGTAAAATCAATTAAGGTGAACTAAAATTAATACTTAGTGCGGAATAACATAAAAACCAATAAATATCTAAGTACAACCCAGATTTAGAGTCACAATTCACGAGCTTCTAGAGTTTCTACAGACAGAGTTTGAAATAAGTACAACTGTCTCGAATGATGAGAACAATAAATAAGGGAAAATTGGAAGGGTACTTCAAGGTCTGTGGACGCCAGCAGATCTACCTCGAGTCTCTAAAAGAAAATCCGAGATGAAACGCCTCGCGGACAACTGGGGCCACTACCAAAATCTGCACAAGAAGTGCAGAGTGTAGTATGAGTACAACCGACCCAATGTACTCTGAAGTGTCGATCCTAACCTCAACGAGGGTAGTGACGAGGCTATGACAGGACACCCACATAATAAACTTGTACAGACAGAAATATAGAATAACGTAACAACAAACAAAGAATTAGCAAGTATTGTTGAGAGGGGACATGCGATAAGAGGTGCAAGATAGGGTAACAAAAACAGGGAATAATAATAAGAGACAATCAATAAACCTTTAACCAACAACATGAACAAAACATAATGAATAAAACTGCACGACATCAACCTTCGTGCTTTTACTCTCACTTTCATCATAAATCAATAGATACAACACGACATCACCCTTCGTGCATTACTTACAAATATGGCACGATATCATCCTTCGTGCATTAACATTCTCCCTTACCATGTAATAATGAACATATAACAAAAAAGAGATAGAATAAGCAAGAACATGCCTTACGTCAATAATCATTCCGCAATACCAACCTCAACTTCGGAAATAATACTCAGTTATCTCATGTAGCTCATAAATGCGAAAAGAATAATCAATTTAGTAATTAACTAGTCTAAGGATGGATATCATGATCATAGAAAGAAACAAATTACAAGAAACAAGTCCCACCCACATGCTTTGACCCAACAACAACACATAAGTACTCGTCACCTCACACATACATCGTACCCAACAATTAGACATGTAGCAAATAGACAACAAGTCATAATCCCTCAAGTCAAGATTAACCACGACACTTACCTCGATCTAAAGACCAACTCGTCGCTCAACCACGACTTTGCCTTTCGAACAAGCCTTCGAACCAACCAAATTTAGCAAATTATCAACCAAACGATTCAAAATAAGCATTAGGACCTACCCACGAATGAAAAGGTTCAATTTTTGTCATTATTGAAAAAGTCAACAAAAGTCAACTCCCGGGCTTGCTTGGTCCAAACTCGAAATTTGGACCAAAACCTGATTACCCATTCATCCCTAAGCCCGGTTATGTAATTTGTTTCGAAATCAGACATCAATTTGAGGTATAAATTCCAATTTTACAAAAATCCTTGATTCTTCCCAAACCCCTAATATACACCATGAAAATCCTAGATTTTAGGTTATAATCTTATGAAATGTAATGAAAGATTGAAAGAAAATAGGTTAGAATCTCTTACCAATGAATTGGGGAAGAATAGTTCTTGGAAAAATCGCCTCTAGGTTTTTCTAGTTTTGAAAATTTGAAGAATGAGAGAAAACTCCGTCCAACTTAGATTTTGACCAGTTGTAGATGTCGCAATTGCGCAAATGCGAGCTTTTCTTTGCAAATACAAAGTCCTAGCATTTTCTGCTATAATCGCAATTGCGATGATTTGTTCACAATTGCGAACAGTATCCATCCCACAAATGTGACCCTTTGATCACAAATGCAATCCAGTGTTGAGCCGGCCATCTTCACAATTGCGACCAAGTAATGAACCTGGTTCCTCGCAATTGCAATCTTTGACCTCGTAATTGCGAGATCAGAGGCTTGCACCAGAACTGAAGCACACCAACTACCTTTCTAAGTCAAAACTCACTCTGTAGTCTATCTGAAACACACCCGAGCCCACGGGGCCACAAACCAAACATGCACACAAGTACAAACACATCATACAAAATTACTCGCATCATCAAATCGTCAAAATAACACCTAGAACTATGAATCAGACACCAAATCAAATGACATTTTCAAGAAACTTTAGAATTGATATTTTAACAACCGTACGTCTGAATCACGTCAAACCAACTCCGTTTCTCAAAAAATTTGATAGACAAATCACAAATATAGTAATGGGCCTATACCGAGTTTCGGAATTAAAATACAGACCTGGTATCAACAAAGTCAAACATTGGTCAAACCTTTAGATTCATTAAGCCTTCAAGATTCAAAATTTCAACAAAAAGCGTTAACTCGAGCTAGGGACTTCCGAATGCGATTCGAGCATACGCTCAAGTCCCAAATCACGATACGGACCCATCAAGACCGTCTAAACACAGATCAGGTCCATTTTCTTCAAATATTGACCAAAGTCAAACTCAAATGGATTTTTAAGCTAAAATTTCATATTTTATCAATTTTTAAGGTAAAATCTTTCTGAAAAAACACCCAAACTACGCACGCAATTCAAAGAAGGCTTAAAGGAGCTATCAGAGGCTTCGAAATACAGATTTAAGGTTTAAGACTCTAGATGACCCATCGAGTCATCACAATCAAGTCTCAATACCCCACTAACTCAATAATGAATAGATATAGTCTGATTGCCTTTCCTTTGCTGGAATTAAACACCGAACCTCCAAGTCATGCAATAAGAAATGCTCCTTTCAAGTTGTTCACTGCCTCGATGCATAAACAAGCACCCCACCACTACATCAATACTGTGAGATAGCAACTCATTAACATCATAGTAACCCGTGCATAGCCTCAAAACCATCAGAAATACAACTATTGAGCTGAAATGACAGAACATCCTTCCTGAAGAATACGATAATAACCTGCTCGAATGTGTAGGGACAAACATCTTACTCCACGTCTGTAGTACCACTGAAACTCCTCGATGCCGAATTGACATGATTGCTTAACACTGTAAAAGGATGAATAAGAAGGAAATAAAGGCATAAGCCTCGAAGGAATCAAATCAAACGATGAGGAATCAAGAAGGGAAGTCCTCCTAACAGCCGTGTAACCTCTCGAAGATAAGTACAAACGCCTCCATATCGATCCGCAAGACTCTACTAAACTTGCTCACGACTTTTGACACCCAAGTGAACCTAATGCTCTGATACCAAGCTTTCACCACCCAAAATCAACTATAGGTCGTGATGGCACCTAACGCCGCCGTCAGGCAAGCCAACATTGATTCCTCAATTTATTCATACATTTTATTACCTTGGAATCCCTAATTCCCAATAATTTAACAGTATAAAATAAAATTTACTAAGTAAACAGTGATAATTACGTGATCTATGATAACAACAACTAAAAAGAACTCCCAAAACCTGGTGTCACAAGTGCATGAGTATTTCTCTAAGGAGTACAATAATAATACAATGTCTGTCTCGGAGGTAATAAGACACGATAAAATGAATATACAATGGAGACTCGGTGGAATTCTGTGCGTAACCTAGATTTGAAGCTCACAAAAAGTCTCCCCAGTAGCTGCGCCTATGCGCCAAGATGATCACCAAGTGACCTGTCAAATCCTGCACATTCAGTGCAGAAGTGCAACATGAGTATGTAAATCAACGCGTACGCAGTAAGTATCCAGCCTAACCCCGGAGAAGTAGTGATGAGATGTCGACATCGACACTTACAAGAGGTCCAAATAAATAAGTGATACAATAATTCATAACAAATATGAAGTGCACATCAATAGGGAAGTAACCAGTAATTTCATAATGTTCCAATTATTTCTTTTAAAGCATAAATTTCTCGATCATATATCCTACTTTAATATCTCACATTAATGCCAAGTGTCAATACCAACTAAGTAAGAAATACCATAAATTACCGGGCATCTGTGGAAGGTTTATCTTGTGAATATTGATCTAGTAGCGATAATGCACGATTCTACCGAGGTCGTTCGGCCTGATCCGAGGGTCGAGCGACACGAACCATAGATGAATCTATATTCTACCAAGGCATTGAACCGCTCCACAAAAAGGAAGGAAGTTACCGGATTACAAGACGTGTGTTTACAATATAATACATGAGCACAAAATGAATATAACCTTTACCATTTCTCAATTTCTTTGCCAACAACTCAAGTGTTAAGGTTGTACCTAAGATATATTAAATTTCTAAATCAAGTTACATCATATTTTCAATTAATTAAGTCGACAATATAAGTTCAAGTAATTCAAATATTGTATTATAAAATCCTAGGGCCCACATGCCCGGATTCCAATAATTTCCAAAGATAATCATTACCCGTAACACTACGAACTCAGATATATGATTTATTCCCAATTTTATGTCCAATTTCGTGGTAAAAATCCAAAAATACCAATTTTTAGGTTTTTCTTCAAAATCCCAAATTTCTACAAATTTCCATGTTTAAATCCTTGTATAATCCATGTAATTAACTCAAAACTAGTAGAAATCACTTACCTCATTATTTACGATGAAAATGGTGCTTCAAAATCTCTCCTAGGTCGGCTCCTATGAAGGAAATGAAACAAAAATGGCCGAATCCCCGTCTTTAAATGGCATTGCCCAGTCTGAACTTCTTCACGAATGCGGCAAGCCCCTCGAGTTAGCGAAGCAATACCAGCTCCAACTCCTAAATTAACCTTCGCGAACACGAGTCCCATCTCGCGAAAGCGTTTCTTAACGAGGAGAACCTTTGCGAATGCGGTGCACCCCTCGCGGACGCGAAGACTAAAAATCTCCCAGGCCCAGTTCCCTTTTGTGAATGCGATGAACAAAACCGCGAACGTGAAGCACAAAATCACCAGTCAACAAATCTTTCTTCAGGAACGTGTGAACCCTTCATGTTTGCGAAGAATAAAACCAGAACCAGATACCAGTAGTAGCAAGTCAGTCAAACTTGGTCCGCAACCTCTCCGAAACACACCCGAGTCCCATGCAATCACACCAACCAATTCCATAACATGACACAAACTTGCTCGAGGCCTCAAACCACACCAAACAACATCAAAACTAAAACTCGATGGTCAAAATCTTTCTTTAAACTTGCAAACTTTCAAACTTCAACGAATGCGTTTGAATCATATCAAAACATTCAAGAATGACGCCAAAGTTTGTGAACAAGTCATAAATCACAATACGAACCTATTCTAAGGCTCGCAATCCTGAGAGGACATCGATAACACCAAAGTCCATCTCAAACAAAACTTAAGAAATTCTTAAGCCTTCAAAATGCGAACTTTCCATAATAAGCACTTAAATGCTCCCGGGTGATCCAGTACTCGACCCAAAGATACGCTTAAGTCCCAAATCATCATACTAACCTATTGGAACCTTCAAATCTTGATTCCAAGGTCATTTACTCAAAAGTCAAACCCGAATCAACTCTTCCAACTTAAAGCTTCCAAAATGAGAATTTTCTTTCCAAATCAACTCCGAACTTCCCGAATATCAATTCCAACCACCCGTACAAGTCATAATACCTAAAGTGAAGCTACCTAAGTGTCACGACCCCAAATTCTAACCGGCCGTAATGGCACCTATCGTGGAACTAGGCTAGCCGACTACCGCGTGTTCACATTTCTTTTTGAAAATCCCATTTACGTTTCAAGCAATTCATAACAATATACAAAAACTTCTTAATATAATAGGCATATTTTATATACAGTACTTCCATCCCCAAAACCCGGAGTCAACATGTCATGAGCATCTAGTGAAATAAGCCAAAATAAAGTATTATGATACAAAACTCCGAATAAAAGCTAAATACAACAGGAAGGGAAAGTAGAGATGTTGCGAACGCTGAACAACTACCTCTATATCCCCACGATCCGGCTCCGCTGCGATATATATATAAAAGCTAACGCTCGATATCTGCTCCTGGATATGAACACAGAGGTGCAGGGAGTAATGTGAGTACGCCAACTCAGTAGTAATGGAAATAAATCAAGTCTAAGTAGCAAGGAATCACATAAAAATCAATTTCATCAAGTCACAATATACACAACCTTACTTTCCAATAGTATACATAGATATACGAAATCGTCATGCCTAAGAAATCAACTTCACAAAAGTCCTTAAAACAATTCACATTTAACAACTTTAAAACAAGGATTTGGTATACAAATGAATGTAGTAAAATCATAAGTATCCCCTCGGGTAAAAACATGTTTCATAATCAGCCCCTCGGGCATGCCTCAGAATCCCTCAGCACCTCACAATCACTCAGCACCTCACAGCCACTCATGCCTCCTAATCACTCAATCACTCGCACTCGGTGTGCTCACTGGGGGTGTGTACAGACTCCGGAGGGGCTCCTTCAGTCCAAGCGCTAATATCACTCACACCTCATCATCACTCTTGGCCCTCGACCTCACTCGGTGGAACCACTCGAAAAGCCCCTCGGGCGAAGTAATAAAACGGGGTACTCGACCCCAAAACATCATTTTAATGCTCATGTAGTGTAAATCAGGCTGAGCTTCAAATAAAACAGTATGCACAATGATGCTGAGTAAAATCATCAACAAGCAGTGAGGAAAACAACAGTAAAACACCCTCAAAGGGGTCTAAACAGATCGACACGAGGCTCCAAACACGGCTTACAACCCAAATATTTCACAAATCTTTAGAACATAATTTAACATAAGATTTTGAGTAAATATGCAACTCATTAGTTGCCGCGGAGAGGACCTAGTCCAATCAAAAAATCAGTACGCGCCACATATTCGTCATCCGACATGTGCGCCATTCCAAATTCAGTGAGAAAATAATGCAGTCCGGGGTTCCATACCGTCATGACAAGATTTAAGACCATTACTTACCTCTACCGGGCCACGACACTAGTCTGATATGCCTTTGCCACTCAAATTGGCTCCTGATTGCTCCGAATCTAGCCAAAACCAGTTCAACATCATTAATACATACTCAAGGAACACAACTTATCGTCCTCCCACGATTCTATACATACCAAGAACACCAAAATCAGACCACAATTGCCATTCCAAAACCTCAAAAGAAATCCCAATTCTTTCCTCCCATTTTTCCAATTTTTTCAAAATAGCATAGGAACAGGATTAACAACCAAAGAACTTACCTTTGCTGAAGAACTTTGAAATTCTCTCTCAAAACCACCTTCAATGGACTCCTCCCACATGCAAATTGATGAAAAATAATAAATTTGGCGGAGGGGTCCTTTTTATACTGTTCTCCACAGTCATTTCCGCTCCTGCAGACCCGCACATGCGATCCAGGGTGCGCCCTGCGAAACTCACTTAATTGGTCCATTTTTGCGCCTGTGACAAACATTCCGCACCTGCGACATCGCAGGTGCGACAAAAATCCTCGCACCTGCGAACCACTCCTATGCAGGCAAAACTCGCAACCGTGACCTCCCCTTTCGC
This sequence comes from Nicotiana paniculata, assembly GCA_005239505.1. Taxonomy (NCBI): domain Eukaryota; kingdom Viridiplantae; phylum Streptophyta; class Magnoliopsida; order Solanales; family Solanaceae; genus Nicotiana; species Nicotiana paniculata. The sequence goes on from ML330813.1 coordinate 25,031, forward strand.
TCCTGCATAATCGCGCCTGCGACTCCCCTTCCGCATGTGCAAAAACACCAGCAAAGCAGCACAATAGATTTTTCAAAAATCACTCCAACTCCCCGTAAACCATCCAAAACACACCCGAGGCCCTCGGGACCTCAGCCAAACATACCAACATATCCCACAACATCATTGAAACTTAGTCGAGCCCTCAAAACACCAAAAACAACATGACAACACCAAATTTACATCAAATTCAAGCCTAAAAATTTTGAAACTTCTAAATTCGCCAACTACGCCGAAACCAAACAAAACACCTCCGATTAACCTGAAATTTTGAAGACATATCCACAATGACATTACGAAAATGTTCCAACTTCCGGAATCCATTCCGACCTCGATAGCCTATTTTCCGCTACCGACCGGAAATCTCCAAAAACTAACTTTCGCCAATTCAAACCTAATTCTACTCCGGACATCACAAAAATATTCCGAACATACTCTCAAGTCCCAAATCACCTAACGAAGGTATTCGAGCCATAAAATCGACATTCCCAGTTCGTTTACCAATAAGTCAACTCTCAGTTGACTTTCTCAACTATTAGGCTACTTTAAAAGGCTAAGTGCCTAAACTCTCACCATAACTACTCCGAACCCAAACCAACTGATCCAATACATCATAAGCAAGATAGTGATACATAACAAATGCAGAACTAGGGGAAATGAGCTAAATTTTACGGAACGACCGGTCGGGTCGTTACACTAAGGCCTCAAACCACCGAACGACGCGCTAGAGCTCAAAATGACTTGTCGGGTCGTTACATTCTCCCCCGCTTGAACATACGTTCTTCCTCGAATGTGCTAAGAACTACTCAGAAGTTTTTTTGAAATGACTGTTCAATATCTCGTGTACCTACCCGTGCCACCACAAACTAGTTGAGCATATTAGCTCGAGCTAGTCTGAAGGTCCTCCCTATTATTTAGTCAAATAAGCCTTAAAGACAAATTCCAACAACTGAAATCCTCTACCGGGCCTGCTTCCAACATACGAATGCTGTATCAGTCACTACAACATGTACCAAAACATGATTGTATAACCTTGTCGAATTCACACCATGCATCGCAAAATTCACATGACTATAATAACATCCTTTGACAACAATGGCCGAAATTCCACGAATCTGATGCCCACAACACACCTCATGGTACATATAAGTCTTGTTCCAACTCTTTCAATACTACCGCGACGGAAGACATGTGTAGAAATTCATAACCACCTGCCGAATCAAAAAATCATTGAGTCTCTCCTCGTGACAAAAACCATTAACTCATTCTGACTAAATAAAGATGTTTTCTCTTTAATATGCCGTATATAAATCTGATCCACTAATCCCAGGTCCAATAATCTCGTCTCACCCAGTACAAGCTGCTCCGCAATAAGCCACCGCAAACACTATCTAAGATTTCATATTACATCATCAATGCACTCACAAGCTATAAATGGAGTACGAAACATAAGGAAGAACGAACTCTAGAAAAGAACTATCCAGCCCGCGTAACAAATAAAACGACAATCAAATACTATGAGCCTTTCTTAGAGGTAAGAAACATGACACCCAAAATAAATATAAAGAATCGTGCTTAACACCTCACTATTGCGGTGTGCAACCCGATCCAATGTTACACTGTTGCGGCATGCAAACCCATCCACACAACATACCTGTGAGTATGTGCCACCCGATCCCAACAATATACCTGTGGCAGTGTGCCACCTGATCCAAACAACATACCTGTGGCGGCGTGCCACCCGACTCACACATGATAATTAGAAGAAAACACAAACCAAGCCATAACGCTTATACTCACAAAATGTCCGAATATCAACCACAAGCACGAAAAGTGCATAATACTAATCCTGGGGAGACGGATAGCGCCATACGCTATAAGACTCAAGCACAAATAAGGTGCGATATACGACCTGCATCTCGAGAGCCATCCTGCTCACATAACACTACAGCTACACAGGACCTTAATACATGTGCAAATAATGAAGATGTCCCTCAACCCATATGGCACAATAGAGTATTACATGAAATAGCTGACAACGAAAATAACATCCAATGTCCGAAGAATCGTTCATAAGAAACGCTATGCTGAATGAACCCACCTGACCTGGTATAGAGCATACATCCACATTTAGACCCATCAATGGACCTTAAGCCGATTTTGATCATACCATATTGGGAAAATAAGCTTTCAAGGATCCACAATGACCTATTCATGACACAAAAACACAGCCGTCAAATCCGGAACAAACTCACACGATCCACATCCCAAGGAATAGAACATCTCTCAGGCATAAACTCTCGCATTTGTGATATTACGATAACCTCCATACTTGGTTTCAATATTTAACATTCAAGTGAGTGGAATGAAACACTTATACAAATATCCCCGTGGGGTACGATCCCATGACCTTCCGCACAGGTAGCAAAGTCTGCACATCTATATCACAAACCGTTCTAATTCTGTAAAGCGAAGCATAAATTCGCAAGTCAATACACAAAACCTCTTCCACAGAACTCCATCCTCAGAGAAAATGCCAGCTTACTCTGAACATCTAAATTCAGTCCTGCTCATCCGAGCTCGTAATGTTCTATCAACACCGAACCAAAATTGTGACCTTCAACTTCCAATCCCCATGCCGCTCACTGCACCTATTATGCCGCTATATGAGATTAACATGACTCATCATAAATCCTGAACTTCAAGTAAAATAAACACTGCCTTGGCTAGAAAATTTTTCATTCAGCTCATTTAAGAAGAACCAACGCAACACGTAACTGAATTCTCAAATCGCAGAAAATACAAACCTCAACTCGTGATCTAAACTGACATAACTCTTTCAGAATACATTTACACAATAAAGCCTTTCGAATCAGATACCTCCCAAATCAACCAAGTTGTGGTGGCACTCAAGCCCAAGTGTACAACCACAAACTACATGTATAATTTCACGCTAAAGAAATTAATCACTGCCACGATCATACTCATTCAACCATTACTAATCGACCAAATTTCTTCCAATTCTAAGTCTTCCCAAAACCTAAACATGAATCGGTAAGGCTAAGTACACACATTTCTCAAATCCTTTGCTCGAATTACCAGTGATGTTTTCTTTCCTTAGTCATAATAACCCACCAATACACCGATGACCTGAAACCGCACAAGCAGACAACCACGTGATCCAACCATAGATGGTGGGGCTCCCCCACTTATCTTGAAGCTACAATTCATAATCTTGGAACCCACCAAGATTCCTCCTTCCCAATTACCATGATCTTGCACAATCAATCGCCAAATTTCTCGAAATCTTTCTGTTAGACATTTCATGAACATTCTGAATCACTAGCCACATCCACATATTCGACCTCTTACCAGATATCTAGTAGAGCTCTTTGTAGACACCTCATCAACACCACACAGTTTCTAACCTTCTCACAGGAGATAACCCACATGTGGAAATTCCATGTTGACATCTTCTAACGACGCTGCACTGTGTGCAATTACTACGAAATCAGTAAACCCTCCTGAGCCCATGCTCATTCACTAGTTGTACAAACCGTTCACTCTCTATTGAAATCAACTAAAAGTACGACAATACATTCAAATCCGAAGTCATGTTGCATTCCCCTTCATATCAAGTAAACCCTTTTTTGTCGTATCCAATCTTCTAGAGTATAGTAGCTAACATTACAAATTAAGTCCATAGACCTAGTCACTGTCCGCCATGGTTCCCAAATCAATCTAAACTTTTCTCAAGTCAGGTGGCTATCCTACCATAGAATCCATACACTACTCCGCCACTCCCGTTTTGGTTAAACCATCTCCTTTAAGCAACTTCTCAACCTCAGTTTTTGCATACTTGACCTTCTAGAAATTCAACCACCACAAGACACCTCCCACATTTCCTTCCTCATCTTTCACTGCCCAATTGTTGCTTTAAATCAAAATCCATCTCTGTAGCACCTGAACTTATAAGCCGCTACAAATTCTAAACTTCTTCGAAGATCATCTCTCTCGTGCCATCGGCATTAGAAACACTTATTCGATTCTTAAATTGCCATACTCTGCCACCTCTAACAATCACTTCTCAAGCACTACTTCACAACACCCTGCCCCGAAGGTGGATAAGAGAAGTCCATAACACTAGCGAACATTAATGTGTTCAAACAAGGACGATGACACCACATCACCAATTAAGGTTCCACCACACTCGAAATATCAAGTCTCGGTACCCCACAAACTCAAGCCTGAATAGCTATAGTCCGATTGCCTTTCCTTCGCTGGAACTAAACGCCGAATGTCCAAATCATGCACTGAGAAATCCTTTCTTTCAAGTCGTTCACTACCTCGATGCATAAACAAGCACCCCACAACTACATCAGTATTGTGAGATAATAACTCATGAACTTCATAGTAACTCATGCATAACATCAAAACCATCAGAAATACAGCTTTTGAGTTGAAATGATAGAATATCCTTCTGCAAGAAGACGATAATAACCGTCTCGAATGCGCATGGAGAAACATCCTGCTCCACGTCTATAGTACCACTGCAACTCCTCGATGCCCAATTGACATGAGTGATCAACACCGTACAAAAATAAATAGGAAGGAAATAAAGGCATAAGCCTCGAAGGAAGCCAATCACATGATGAGGAATCAAGAAGGTAAGTGCTCCTAACAGCCCTATAGCCTTTTGAAATATAAGACCAGGCGTTTCCGTACCGATTCGCAAGACTCTACTAGACTTGATCATAACTCGTGAGACCCAAGTGAACCTAATGCTCCGATACCAAGCTGTCACGACCCAAAATCAACTATAGGTCGTGATAGCGCCTAACGCCTCCGTCAGGCAAGCCAACGTTGATTTCTCAAATTTTTCATACATTTTATTACCTTGGAATTACTAATTCCTAATAATTTAACAGTATAAAATAAAATTTACAGAGTAAATGGTGATAATACGTGATCTATGATAACAACAACCAAAAAGAACTCACAAAACCCAGTGTCACAAGTGCATGAGTATTTTTCTAAGGCGTACAATAATAATAGAACTTCTGTTCTGGAGGTAATAAGACATGATAAAATGAATATACAATGGAGACTCGGTCGACTATGGTGCAGAACCTTGATTTGCAGCTCACATAAAGTCTCCCCAGCAGGTACGCCTATGCGCCAAGATGATCTCCAAGTGACCTGTCAAATCCTGCACATTTAGTGTAGAAGTGCAGCATGAGTATGTAAATCAACGTGTACGCAGTAAGTATCCAGCCTAACCCCGGAGAAGTAGTAACGAGGGGTCATCATCAACACCTACTAGAGGTCCAAATAAATAAGTGATACAATTATTCGTAAGAAATATGATGTGCACAACAATAGGGTAGTAATCAGTAATTTAATAATGTTCCAATTATTTCTTTTAAAGCATAAATTTCTCGACCATATATCATACCTTAATATCTTAGAAAAATTCCAAGTGTCAATGCCAATTAAGTAAGAAATACCATGAATTTTCGGGCATCCGTGGAATGTTTATCTTGTGAATATTCGATCTAGTAGCGATAACGCACGATTCTACCGAGGTCGTTCGGCCCCATCTAGAATTATGTGTACACTGGCGAGGGTCGAGCGGTACGAACCATAGATTCATCTATATAATACCGAGGCGTTCGGACCACTCTACAAGAAAAGGAAGTTACCGGATAATAAGACATGTGTTTACAATACAATACATGAGCACAAAATAAATATAACCTTTACCGTTTCTCAATTTCCTTGCCAACAAATCAAGTGATAAGGCTAGTTCTAAGATATAGTAAATTTATAAATCAATTTACATCATATTTTCAATTATTTAAGTCGACAATATGAGTTCAAGTAATTCTAATATTGCATGATAAAACCCTAGGTCTGCCAAGACATAAACATGCTTTAGCGACGTACGGCATCTCGTCACATCGTGTGTATGTATCACCCACAGCTAGTAGCACATACCAATTAATATCACCTAAAGGGTAGTTTCCCCCGCACATGGTTAGACAAGAGAGTTACCTCGCTCCGAAGTTCCATAACCGGCTCCAAAGCCTCTGTAAAAAAATCAAAGCGAGGCCCCTCGTTCCAAAACTAGTCAATTAATATGCAAATCAATAAATATATACTCTAATACTCATTACAAATCAATTTATAACAATTTCCAACTCCGCTCAAAAAGTCGATAAAGTCATCATCGGGCCCACATGCTCGGATCCAAAAATTTCCGAAGATAATCATTACCCATAACTCTACTAAATCAAATATATGATTTATTCCCAATTCCTGTCCAATTTCTTGGTAAAAAATCCAAAATATCAATTTTTAGGTTTTTCTTCAAAATCCCCAGTTTCTACAAAATTTCATGTTTAAATCCTTGTATAATCCATGTAGTTAACTCACTACTAGTAGAAATCACTTACCTCATGATTGACAATGAAAATAGTTCTCCAAAATCGCTCCTAGGTTGGCTCTCACGGAGGAAATGAGATAGAAATGGCCTAATCCCCGTCTTTAAAAGACACTGCCCAGTCCGACCTTCTCCGGGAACGCGGCAAGCTCCTCGCTTTTGCGAAGCAATACATGCTCCAACTCCAAAATTACCCTTCGCGAACGCGAGTCCTAGCTCGTGAACGCGTTACTTAACCTACAGGAACGTGATGCACCCCCTGCGAGCACGAAAGATGAAAATCTCCCAGCCCCAGTTCCTTTCACGATCAACATGACCCAATAGTGAACGTGAAGCACAAATTCAGCAGCCAACAAATACTTCTTCACGAACGCGTGAACCCCTTCACGTTCAAGAAGAACAAAACCAGAACCAGATATCAGCAACAACAACTCAACCAAACGTGGTTCAAAACCTCTCGGAAACACACCTGAGGCCCTCGGGACCCCGTTCAATCACACCAACTAGTTCCATAACATGACACAAACTTGATCGAGACCTCAAATATCACAAAACAACATCAAAACTATGAATCAGCGGTCGAAATCGTTCTTTAAACTTTCAAACTTCGACGAACGCATCCCAATCATATCAAAACATTCTGGAATGACGCCAAAATTTGCGCACAAGTCATAAATTACAATATTAACCTATTCAAAGGCTCAAAATCCCGAACGGACATCGATAACACCAACTTCCACTTCAAACAAAACTTTAGAAATTCTTAAACCTTCAAAATGCCAACTTTCCATAATAAGTGTCGAGATGCTCCCGGGTGATCCAATACTCGACCAAAAATTAAGCCCAAGTCTAAAATCATCATAGGAACCTATTGGAACCTTCAAATCTCGATTTTGATGTTTTTTTTATAAAAGTCAAACCTTAGTCAACTCTTCCAACGTAAAGCTTCCGAAATGAGAATTTTCTTTCCAAATCAACTTCGAACTTCCCGAAATTCAATTCCGACCACATGTACAAGTCATAGTACCTGAAATGAAGCTACCCCAGGCCTCAAACTGCCAAATAACGCGCTAGAGCTCAAAACGACTAGTCAGGTCGTTACATCAGCCCTCAAAAATCTGTAAATTCAATTAAGCTAACTGGCAACTCTTGTCTCAGAAAAGATTCAAGGTCCCTTTCCAAGCAATACAGAAAAAAAAATCCAAAGGAGCACCTTAAGGCCATTACTTTATGGTCAGGTAAGGAGCTTGATGAATTATATCCAAACCAGTCAGAACAATAGGTAAACAACGGTAAGAATGTTGAAATACCCTATGAACCACTAAAGAGAAAGAAGTCAAGAAAAAAATAATGAAACATTTACTCCTTTCCCAGTGACAATTCCTTTTCCAAAAAACCTGAAAAGAGAAAAGCTTGATAATGAATTTTTAAAGTTTTTGGATATTTTAAAAAAACTTCACATCAATGTTCCTTTCACTGATGCTTTGTTGCAAATGACTTCTTATGCCAAATTCCTAAAAGAAATTTTGTCAAGTAAAAGGAAATTGGAAGAAGTTTATGTGGTGATGCTTACTGAAAAATGCAGTGCTATACTTCAAAATAAGCTACCACAAAAACTTGGTGATCTAGGTAGTTTTACAATTCCATGCGCTTTGGGAGGAGTATATTTTGTAAAAGAACTTTGTGATTCCGGAGCTTCAATTAACTTGATGCCATTTTCTATCTTTAGAAAATTAAATCTTCGTGAAATGAAAGACATTGGTGTTCTCTTCAGTTTGCATATTAAAGTACTAAGAAACCTAAGGGAATAATTTAAAATGTGCTCGTAAGAGTAGATAAGTTTGTTTTCCCTGTAGATTTTATAGTACTTGAAATGAAGGAATGTCATGATGAACCAATCATTTTGGGTAGACCATTTCTTTCCACAGGTAGAGTAATCATAGATGTCCATGAAGGACAACTAATTTTGAGAGTTGATGAAGAAAGAGTCATTTTTGATATGCAAAAGATATTAATATTTTCAGGAGATGAGATGTCACGAGCCAAAATCCGACACAGGTCGTGATGGCGCCTAATACTGGAATCAGGCAAGCCAACAGTTGTTTACTAGTGAGGTTACCTTTTTTTGACATCCCAACTCCACACTTATCATGTTTTTAAACTTAGGTCATTTAATTAAAAGCGACAACATTAACCAATTTAAATAAATACAACCAAAAAGATTGTGATCCAATATATACAGTCCCAAAATAAGAGTCTACTATGTGCATGCCAGGAACTAGTGTCACAAGTCAATAGGAAATCTAGTAGAATATACCAAATATGATACATGTTGTAGTACTGTCTGAAAGATGTAGACAAAAACAAACAAAATATGACTCCATAGTCCAGCTGAGGATCGCCAAGGAAGACAGCTCACCGTGGAGTCAGGTCCAGAAGATATATATATCAAGCTCCGGCCGGATAACCAGATGCACCAGCCTCAAAACCTGTACAGTTAAGTATAGAAGCGTAGTATGAGTACATAAACAGATATGTACCCAGTGAGTATCCCGCCTAACCTCGAAGAAGTAGTGACGAGAGGTCGACGTGATACTTACTAGGGTCAGACAATGTGGAATGAGTACAGGCTAACCAGTAGTAGCAGTAATGAAAAGTATTAAGGAAATGAGCATCAAATAACAATCACTATTACCCTCGTGCCATCTTTTTCCATGGCATATCAGTTATTTATCCTTCTTTCTTTTCATGAAAATAACAATTTCAATTACATGGCTTCTCACAATTTGCAAAAACACATAATAGGCTATAAATGTACGGTAATCATGACGTGAAAAGTAAATGTGCACTACCGAGGGTCGAACCGACCCATAGATGCATCTATCTGCCCCGCTCGCGAATCGAACCTGTGACTCAAGGACCGCACCTGCGAGAGAAATCTCGCACCTGCGGAAATGGGCTGAGGATCCTGGGCCCGCACTTGCGGAGTGGAGACCGCACCTGCGGCTCCGCTCCTGTGTAATATTTTCCGCACCTGCGATAATTGGCCAGGCCACGTGTTTTCGCACCTGCGTTGCTGGGGATCGCAGGAGCGGTCCCACACCTGTGACTGGGCTTCCGCACCTGCGGTCACACCAGAACAGGTGCACCAACAACTATATTTTGCTTGTTTTTAGCCCCGATCGGTGCCCGAAAGGCACCTGGGCCCACCCGAGCCCTAGTCCAAATATACCAATGAGTCACAAATCATAATACGGACTCGCTCGAGCCTTCGGAACACCCAAAACAACGCTAAAACTAAAAATCACATCTCCAAACTCCCAAGAACCAAACTTAAGAACTTTAAGTTTTCTAGACTTCGCTAATCACGCGCCGAACCGACCTATACAACTCAGAATGAAACCAAATTTTGCAGGCAAGTCATAATTAACATAACAGAACAATTCCCATTCTCAGAATTCCGTTCGGACATCAATAACACAAAAACACATCCCAAACCAAAATATGAACTTAAGGAACTTCTTATTTTAATAATAGGCGCCGAAATGCCTCCAGGTCATCAAAAACCCATTCCGAATATACGTCTAGGTCCGAAATCATCACACGAAGCTACCGGAACCGATGAAACTCGATTCCTAGGTCGTTTACCCAAAATGTTGACCGAAGTCAAACTTGGCCTTAAAGTCCAACCTTAAGGAACCAATTGTTGCTATAACACACTAAACACCTCCGAATCCCTGACCACCAGCTCCCACAAGTGATAAATCATAAAAAAAACGCTAAGGGTAGTTTCATTTAGGGGAACGGGGTCCGATAACACAAAACAACCGGTCGGGTCGTTACATGAGACATCATCTTCGTGGTCTTAGATTGACATGCTTAATTATCTTACAGATGAATTCAAAGATGACCAATTAATTCTAGACTCAATGGAAAGATATTTGGCCAAATTGGCACAACACAAGACGATGATCCTATCATCAGAAGAGAAGCCGAAATACTAGAAAAAGATTCGAAAGATGAGGAGAAGAAACCAGAACAAGTTCAACAAAAAATTGAACTCAAAGTTCTCCCATCTCATTTAAAATATGTTTATCTTGAGGAAAAACTATTTCGAATAATTATTTCATCTTCTCTTATTGTAGGACAAGAAGAAAAACTGATTGAAGTGTTGAAAGCACACAAAGGAGCCTTGGGATGGACTATAGAAGATATCAAAGGGATTAACCCAGCTGTTTGTACACACAGAATCCTCACGGAGGATAGCTACATGCCAATAGTCCACCCCCAAAGGAGATTGAATCCAGCAATGCAGAAAGTAGTAAAAAATGAGATCATAAAGCTTTTGGCGGCAGGTATTATTTATCCCATTTCAGACAGACCTTGGGTAAACCCTGTGTCACGACCCAATTTCTCCTATAGGCCGTGAGGCGCCCAACGTTACCGCTAGGCAAGCCAGTAGTGAACTAACTTTATGATTGTTTCTTTTAACATTTTTAAAATAGCTGATTTTTAATTAGTGCATAAATAGGAATAAAAATATAGTAAGATGAGAGATAACTAATTTTAAGAGAAAATGAGATATGTAAAAGAACCCAAAAATCATCATGTGTCTACTAGCATAATTTCCCAGACTTGGGGTCACAAGTGTATGAGGTACTAGTAGAATATAAAAATAAAAAAAAAAATACTAAACTTCTGTCTGAAGTGAAATAGACAGAAAATAAAAACAAAAGAAAGACTTGGCTGCTGCAGAACGGGCTCGGAAGGCAGCTCACCGCTAAGTCTCGAGGAAGTCAAGGATGCGCGCCGGACTGATTACCAGATGCACGTGCCTCAGATTCTGTACGATTAGTGCAGAATAAATACATAAATAGCATGTACCCAGTAAGTAGCTAGTCTAACCTCGAAGAAGTAGTGACGACGGGTCGACTCGACACTTACTATGGGCTAACAATAAAATACTGACATTATAACTAAGCATGGACTATGTAATACAACTGAAAACTCAATAACAAGGAATAAAGAAACAATTCTTTCACTAATAGTACATCCCAAATTAATTTCCATCATTTAACAAACTATCTCTCAAGCTAATGAAACAATATCAATTATAGTTGGGCACCAAGAATTATTACGTAAGAATTATGTTGAGGTCGTACGGCCTGATCCAACATGCAAATGTATAAATTGTGCATTGTAGAGGGTCGAACAGCAAGAACAATAGATGCATCTATTTTACTACCGAGGCATTCGACCCGCTCCACAAGAAGAGAGTATGCTTTATAAACAACTGATTCAAAGATTATTTAGAGGCTAATATTCAAGGAAACATCAATTTTTCATTAACGGTCAAATAACCCATCCAAAACTCAAATAAATGATATTCGGCCTTTTACAATTTCCTTATCAAGTTCCAATATGATTTAAGTACTTAAATTATCAAGTAGGGTGAAAACATCGCAAGCATCACATGATTTGGGTCCTAAGCTACCCGGACATATGCATAGTTAGTAGCTATGTACGGACTCTCGTTACCTCGTGCATATGTGGCCCCCATAAAATAGAAGCACATATTAATTCAATTCTCCTATGGGGTTAATTCCCTCTTACAAGGTTAGAAAAGAGACTTACCTCGTATCAAAGCTTAGTTTCCGATCCACAAATGTGCTTTAAACCCTCGATTCGGTGACAACTGACTCGAAACTAGTCAAATGTTATATAAAATAGTCAATGCATGTTCAAAAGTTCATATCCTAACTATTAAAGTGATTTCCCAACCCTAATTGAAGAATTCCTAACATTCACCCCCAGACCCACATGCTCGGTTTCGAAATTTTTTGAAGAAAGTTGCTACCCATAACTTCATGAACTCAAATATATGATTTTTACTAAATTCCATAACCATTTTTGTGGTTAAATCCCATTTTTATCAAAATCTAGGTTTTTTCCATCTAAACCCATGATTTCCACAAATTGACATGTTAAAATCTACCCATAATCTATGTATTAAACTCATATTAGGGAGAAATTACTTACCTTCAAAAGCTAGGTTGAAATGCCCCTCTTTAAAGCTCCAAAATCGCCCAAGAGTGCAATAAATGAACCCAAAAAGGGCTTAAATCCTGATTTTAAAACACACTACCCAATTGCCTTCCTCATCGCAAAAGCGGAATGGACCTCGCGTTGGCAAAGGCAAACGGCCCTGACCCCCAAGAGATGAATCATCGTGAACAGTGATAGGGGCTTCGCGAATGCAGAGGCTGGCTTGGTCTACCCTTCGCGAACGCGAAGAACAACAACGACCCAAAGCCCAGCCCAGGTGCCTCTACGCGAATGCGAGACTCCTCACGTGGACGCGATTGTCACAGACCTTCGTGAACGCGGGCTGGATATCATGGACGCGTAGCACAAAATCTCCCAGCCCCAATTCCTTCATCGCAAATGTGTGAGTCCTTCCGCGTTCGCGAAGAAGGAAACAAACACTGGAATTTCTGGTTTTTTCAACATTGCTCCGAGCGGTCCGAAACATACCCGAGCCACTCGGGACCCCGTCCAAATGCACCAACAAGTATATAAACATAACCTGCTCGAACTCTTGAAATGCGTAAATGAACAACGAAACTAAGAATCTCACCCTAAAACCGAATTGAATCAAAATATGAACTTCAAGTTTCCAAATATCTTTGAACGCGTTGAACCATACTTAGACTACTCGGAATGACACCAAATTTTGCATACAAGTCTTAATTCACCATATGGAACTAATCCCAGACTCAGAATCCCAATTGGACTTTGATAAAACCAAATCCCTACTTCAAATCAAATTTAAAGAAGTTTAAAACCTTCAAAGAGGCAACTTTCACTATTAGGCACTGAAACGCTGCCGAGTCATCCAAAATCAGATCCGAACATACTCCCGATTATGAAATCATCATACAAACCTATTGGAATCATCAAATACCTATTTCGATGCCATTTACTCAAAATGTTGATCGAAGTCAAACTTAGCCTTTTAAAGCCAAACCAAGGAACCAAGTGTTTCGATTTCAACCCGAACCCTCCCAAATCCCGAATTAACCATCCCCGCAAGTCATAAAATCGTAAAAGCACATACAGGGAGTCTTATTTAGGGGAACGGGGTTCTAGAAAGTAAAACAACCGGTCAGGTCGTTATATTCTCCACCTCATAAACAAGCGTTCATCCTCGAATGGGTCTAGAATCATACCTGGAGTCCTGAATAAGTGTGGACATATGCTCTACATGTCCTCCTCGAACTCCTAAGTCGCCTTCTCGACTGGTTGGCCCCTCGACTGAACCTTCAACGCGGACATCCTCTTGGACCTCAACTGGCAAACCCACCCATCAATAATGGCAACTGGTCCTCCTCATACATGTGACATGTCGGCATGATACCTCCAGATCATAGACACATGGAAAACCGGATGAACTCCTGATATATTGGGAGGCAACGAAAGCTCATAATCAACCTCCCCAACTCGTCTCAACATCTCAAATGAGCCTATAAACCTTGGGCTCAACTTGCCGTTCTTCCTGAACCTCATGATCACCTTCATCAGCGAGACTTTCAAGAGAACCTTCTTGCCCACCATAAATGATAAATCACGTGCCTTCTTATCCACGTAAATCTTTCCTCTGGATTGTGCTTTGCGAAGTTTCTCCTATATCAACTTTATTTTTTCCAAGGCATCCTTCACCAAATCAGTACCATATACCTTAGCCTCGCCATGCTCAAACCATCTGATGGGAGAACGACATAGCCGACCACATAAAGCCTCAAATGGATCCATCTCGATGCTGCACAAATAACTATTGTTGTAAGCAACCTTGGCCAAAGGAAAGCATCGATCCCACTACCCTCCAAAGTCAATCACACATGCTCTGATCATGTCCTCCAAGACCTGAACTGTCCGCTCCGACTGCACGTCGGTCTGTGGATTAAAGGATGTGCTGAGCTCTACAGAAGTCCCCAACTTACTCTGTACTGCTCTCTAGAAATGCGAAGTGAACTGAGGGCCTCTATCGAATATGCTGGAACAGGCACACCATGCAACCGAACTATATATTGAATATAAATCTGGGCCAACCTCTCTGAAGTATACGTGGTCACCACCGGAATAAAGTGTGCCGACTTGGTCAACCAGTCGACTATGACCCAAACTGCATCAAACTTCCGCAAGTTTCGCGGCAACCCAACTACGAAGTCCATAGTAATGCGCTCCCATTTCTACTCAGGTATACTCATCTGCTAGAGTGGGCAACTTGGCCTCTGGTGCTCATACTTAACCTGCTGGCAATTTAGGCACCTTGCAAAATACTCAAATATGTCCTTCTTCATCTGTCGCCACCAATAATGCTGCCTTAGGTCATGATACATCTTCGTTGCACCTGGATAAATAGACTATCGAGAAATGTGTGCCTCCTGTAGAATCATCTCCCTCAAGCCATCGACATTAGGAACACATAGGCGACCATGGAGTTGCAGAACACCATCATCACCGATAGTAACCTCCTTGGCCACACCCTATAGCACCGTCTCTATGAGAACTAACAAGTGTGGATCATCAAACTGTCAAGCCCTGACAACGACGCATGCAAGAACTCGGCTGGGCTCTGAATTATCCAACCACACAAGTCTGTTAGCCAAGGATTGACTTTCGAAAGCTAAGGGCCTCTCCTCTATTGAGATGAATGCCAAGCTACCCATCTACCCATTCTCTCCGCCTTTCTGCTCAAGGCATCCGCAACTACATTCGCCTTGCCCGGATGATAAAGAATGGTAATATCATAATCCTTCAGTAACTCAAGACACCTGAGCCTCTCATATTGAGATCCCTTTGTTTGAAAAAATGATGCAAGCTATGATGATCGGTGTAAACCTCAAAGGACACTCCATAAAGATAATGCTCCAAATATTAAGAGGATGAACAATCGCGACCAACTCTAAATCAGGTACATGATAATTCTTCTCATGGGGCTTCTGATATGCAATAATTCGCCCCTCATGCATCAATACACAACTTAAACCAACACGTGAAGCGTCGCAATACACAGTATACATCCCTGAACTGGAAGGCAACACTACAACTGATGTCGTAGTCAAATTTGTCTTGAGCTTATGGAAGCTCGCCTCACAATCATCGGACAAACGGAACAGAGCATCCTTCTGGGTAAATCTGGTCAAGGGTGCTGCAATAAATGAGAAGCCCTCCACAAACCGACAATAATAACCTGCTAGCCCCAAGAAGCTCCTGATCTAAGTCGCCGTAGTAGGATGAGGCCAACTCTAAACTACCTTAATCTTCATGGGATCCACCTTAATACCATCGCCTGATACAATATGCCCCAAGAATGCTACATAATTTAGCCAAAACTCACACTTGGAGAACTTAGAATATAGCTTCTGTTCCTGCAAGGTCTGAAGCACCACTCTCAGATGCTACTCGTGCTCCTCCATGTTGCGTGAGTAGATCAAAATGTCATCAATGAAGATAATGACGAACGAATCAATATATGGCTTGAACACCCTGTTCATCAAATCCATAAAAACCACTGGGGCGTTATTCAAATCGAAGGACATCACTACAAACTCATAATGGCCATATCTAGTCTGGAAAGCAGTTTTCGGAACATCTGAATCCCGAATCTTCAACTGATGGTATCCCGATCTCAAGTCGATATTAGAGAACACCCTGGTACCCTGCAACTGGTCAAAAGAAATCGTCAATCTATGACAACGGGTACTTGTTCTCAATGGTAACTTTGTCCAACTGATGGTAATAATTACACATCCGCATAGCCCCGTCTTTATTTCTCACACATAGCACCAGTGCAACCCAAGGCGATACACTCGGCCTGACGAACCCCTTTGCTAGAAAATTCTCAAGGTGTTCCTTCAACTCCTTCTACTCTTTGGGAGCCATACGATACGGCGGGATAGATATAGACTGCGAACTTAGAGCCAAATCAAATCGATATAACGATATGATGGCATTCCTGGAAGATCAGAAGGAAACACATCGGAATAATCCTAGACTACGGGTACTGAATCGATCATCGGAGTCCCTGCGGTAGTGTCCCGAACATATGCTAGATAAGCCAAATAAACCTTCTTGACCATATGTCAAGCCTTCATAAAAGAGATGATCCAACTAGGTGTGCTGACAGAAAAACCCTTCCACTCCAATTTAGGAAACTCTGGCATTACCAAAATAATAGTCTTGGCATGGCAATCAAGGATGGCGTGATATGCAGATAACTAATCCATGCACAGGATGACCTCAAAGTCGTTCATACCAAGCATCAGAAGATCCGCTCTAGTCTCATAACCACATAATGTAACAATGCAGGACCGATAGACCTGATCCACAACAAATAGAATTGCCTACTGGAATGGACACATAAAAAGGAGTACCCAAGGACTCACGAGGAACATCCAGGAAATGAGCAAACAAAGATGACACATATGAATAGGTATGTCACGACCCAAATTCCCAACCCACGGGATCGTGATGGAGCCTAACACAATAATTGCTAGGCAAGCCAATGTTAGAAATCTAATTAACCATTTCCTGTTAAAATTTACCTATACATAGTAGAACAATTTTAATGATAAACTGAATTTGGTATTTACCAATAATTAACTCCATGAATAATAGTAATAACTGAATAATAAGCCGAACCTCGAACTAAATATATATAATCATAAGCCTACCCAGGGTCTGGTGTCACAATTCACGAACTACTAAGAATACTACAAATAATGGGCTGAAAGAAGTATATATGCAAGCTTCGATTGAAATAAAACAACATCTAAATAGTGTAGAGAAGACTCTAGGAGTCTGCGAACGCCATCAGATCTACCTCTTGTCTCCAATGAAAATGCGCAGCTACTAAAATCTCCTAACTCTGGCCGGTACCTGGATCTGCACAAAAGAGTGCAGACTGTAGTATCAGTACAACCGATCCCATATACTGAGTAAGTGCCGAGCCTAACCTCGACGAAGTAGTGACGAGGCTATGGCGATTCATTAACAATATAACCTGTGAATAATACATAATAAAGCAAGAAGGAAACAATAATAATAATAAACTAAATAACCAGTAACTTACAACAATAAAAAAAAAAACTCGGATAACTCTTTTAAGATATCAGCTATAATCAACTACTCAAAATTTCTAAGTTTCAATTTAAATCACAGTAAAAATCAGAGTATGAAAACCTTTTTAATAAAAATTGAGTTTTCCAAATCCTTATTTTTGAAAATCAGTAAAATATAAATATTCTCTCTTATCGCTCCTTGTGGCGGCACGCAACCCGCTCCCACCTGTCCACGCTTATTGCTCCTCCCTATATATACATATATATCACCCTTATTTCTCCTATTGCGGCGTGCAACCCGATCCCAGCTGTCCACCCTTATCACTCCTTGTTGCGGCGTGCAACCCGCTCCCACCAGACATATCATATCAGTTTATTTATGAAAACTTTCACAATTCGGGTGAATGCTTTCGCAAAATTTTTGTATCAACAATGGTAAATAGAAGCTGTAAAACTCATAAACGTCCTCAATTATCATTTCATAACGAAACCAACCAGAAATTATATACATATCGTAACACTGACACCCAACTCAATCCTTATGTAGCATCACAAAACCAAGAGAACAGCCAACACTTCCAAAATACTCGAAACAATACTTAATAATAAGTTAACGAATTCGAATAGACATGTAAACATCAATGATCATGAAACAATTAAGCCCGAAAGTAAATAATTGGAAACGGGGAAGGGACCATGTTCAACAATAATTTAGTGGTTCATAGATATTCGTCACCTCACCTATACACCACACACATGCAAATTCACATAGCATTTAAGTGGGGATTCCTATTCCCTCAAGTCAAGGTTAAACCAAACACTTACCTCAAATTCGCAGACCACTTGCTGCTCAATTACTACTTTTCCTTTCGAATTTTCATCTAAATCGCTCGAATCTATCATAAGTAGTTTAATATCATTAATTTATGCTAAAGGAACTAACTTTACTGAAAAATAATTGTTTTCCTATGTTTTCTCAAAGAAGTTAAAACCCGACGCCAGGCCCGCTTGGTCTAAACTCGGGGATCGGACCAAATTCGGTTTACCCATTCACCCCCGAGCCCGAATATGCAATTAGTTTCGAAATCCCACCCCAATTCGAGGTCAAAATTCTTTTTTTACAAAATTACCCAATTCTTCCCAAAACCCTCAATTTCTACCATGGAAATTCTTGATTTTTGATTGAAAAGTGATGAAAAACATTGGGTAATTGAAAGAGAAGAGTTTAGAATTGCTTACTAAAACTTTCGGGATGAATTTGTGTGAAGAAAGAGGTTCTGCCCGTCTTAAAATCTGATTTTATATGACTGGATAGGCCTTCATCGCGTTTGTGATGGGCCTGTCTCTTTCGCGTAGGGTCAGGCCCAAATGGCCTTCACGTTCATGGTGACCTGGCCGCGTTCGCGTATAGGAAAACAGGTCCCCTTCCCCAGGCCCACTTAACTCTTTACGTTCGCGAGGGCCTGGTCGCATTCGCAAAGGGTTTCCCCCCAGTGCTTCGCGTTCGCGTCCAAGGCCACACGTTCGCATAGAACAAAAATGACCCCAGTGCAATTCTACTATACGTGTTCGCGAGTGGTGTAAAGAGAACGCGAAGAACAACTCGACTGTGCACTAGAAACAACAAAAACAACAACTTTAACTAGTCCAAATCATCCCGTAGCCTATCCAAACTCACCCGAGCCCTCGGGGCTCTAAACCAAACATGCACGCAAGTCTAAAAATATCATCCAAACTTGCTCGTGCGATCAAATCACGAAAATAACATCTAAAACTATGAATTTAACCTCAAAACTCATCATTTTTCTCAAGAACACTTAACTTTCACTATTTCTCAACCGGACGTCCGAATCACGTCAAAAAATTCTTATTCTTACCAAATTTGACAGATAGGACTTAAATACCATAAAAAATTGTATCGAGATCTGGAACCAAAATACGGGGCCGATACCAATGGTTTCAAACATTAATTCATTTCTTTATTTAATTGAAAATCCAGTAAAACATTTTTCTTTAAAAATTGATTTTTAAGGATAGGGACCTCGAAATTCAATTTCGGGCATACTCCAAAGTCTCTTATTTTACTGCGGACCTCCCGGGATTGTCGGAACACAGATCCGGGTTCATTTACCAAAATTGTTGAATAAAGTCAACTAAAACAAAATTTTAAATTCCAAAAAATTACTATTTTTCATATTTTCACATAAAAGCGTTCTGGTTTCACGCCCGGACTGCGCATGCAAATCGAGATAAATAAAATTAGTCTTTTTAAGGCTAAGGAGCTTAGAATGGAGTCTTAATTTATAAGATGACCTTTTGGGTCATCAAAAGGTAGACCCTAGATCAAATAATACCGAAGAATCCCTACCGCAGATAGAAATAATACATGTGATCACGGCATCTGAGGCCACTATATCTAGTCTGGCCGAGAAAGCATCGAATCTAGCTAGAACGCCACCTGCCTGACATCCACCTCTAGGACGGATCCTACCGACCTACCCTCCGTCTCTGGGCGGCCAGATAGCTGGTGCGGCTATTGGTGCTGTAATCATAGGCTGAGAACCCTATTGCACTGCTTTGCCCTGAAGCTTGGGGCAGAACTTCCGCACGTGGCTAAAATCCCCGCACTCGAAATAACCTCTCGGTACGGAGGACTGCTGACCTGAAGTTTGACCTCTATGGCCTGAATACCCATTGGTGGAACCCTGAATAACTGGTGGGTGGTAGGAACTCTCTAGCATGACACTGAAATAAGGTCAAATTGGAGCACTCCGAGGAGGCGGAGATGCTGGATATGTGGGCCTACTAGGATGACCTCTCCCAAACTGAACTCTGCCCCCAGATGGAGCACCAGTGAACCCTCAAAAATAATGAAATCGCTTGTCCCGCGACATCTGCTCTCAACCACGCTGAAGATAACCCTCAATCCTCTGAGCTATCTCCACAACCAACTAGTAAGAAGTCCCCATCTCAACTTCTGGGGCCATAGTGGCCTGAATACCGGAGTGCAACTCTACAAAAAACCTCCATACTCTCTTTGCCTTAGTTAGAAGTATCATAATTGCATGGCAAGACAAGTCATAGAATCTCGCCTCATAATCGGTCACTGAAATATGACCCTGCTGGAGCTGCTCAAACTTAAATCGCAACTCTTCCCTCTGGGAGGGTGGAATATATCTATCTAACAAAAGGTGTGTAAACTTATCCCTAGTAATGGGAGGAGAACCAGTTGGTCTGTCGAGAAGATGTGGCTGCTACCATCTACAGGCCCTGCCCTCCCGCTAGAAAGTAGTGAAATTAACCCCGTGGGACTCTATTATTGTGCATTCTGTCCCTGCACCAATCAATGAGGTTATGGGTATCCTCATGTCACTCACCTCCGAAGATAGGAGGGTGTAGCCTAGTCCATATGTCCAATAGCTTATGCGGCTCACCCATCGCAAATGGTATATGCTCAGGTACAAATGCTTCCACTGGTTGGGCTGCGCCTACAAATAGTGCGCCCGAGGTTTGATATACAGAAGCTGCATGCCCAGGAGCCTGAGCAGTAGAGGTCTTGTGCTCCCCCTCCAGCCTGAGATGTGGTTAGGTCTACTGGAAATAAACCAGCCTGGGTCATAGTATCCATGAATCGTAGCATACAACCCATGGCCTCCTGGAAGCCCGATGCTGACATGAAATATACCGGGGATGGCCCTACTGTAGGCACCTCGCCCTGCTCCTCCATAATGGGATCCTCTACTGGAACCGCTGGTGGTATGGCTGGGGCGGCTCTAGTACGTCCTCGTCGCTTACCTCAGGCTAGTTCCTTCCCCCGGCCTCTGCCTCGGCCTCTAGCAACATGGGGAGCAGCTCCTCCCGGGTCTGGCACACCCGTTATGCGCGTTCTCACCATCTCTAAGAGAATAAGTGAAAGATACTTAGTATAACATCAACTGCACGATAGGAGATGAATAAAGAGTAGTTTCCTAACACCCTATAGCCTCTCTAAGATAATTACGGACGTCTCTGCATCGATCAACAAGACTCCATTGGGCCTGCTCATAACTTGTGTGACCTACGTGAACCTAGTATTCTTATACTATATTGTTACGACCCAATTTCTCCTATAGGCCGTGATGGCACACAACGTTACCGCTAGGCAAGCCAACAGTGAAGTAACCTTATGATTGTTTTTTTTAACATTTTAAAAATAGCTGATTTTTAATTAGTGAATAAATAGGAAGTAAAAATTTAATAAGATGAGAGATAACTAATTTTAAGAGCAAATGAGATAAGTAAAATAACCCAAAAATCATGATGTGTGTACTAACATAATTTCCAAGACCCGGTGTCACAAATGTATGAGTTACTAGTATAATATACAAAAAACATACTACAGTACTGTCTATAGTGAAATAGACAGAAAAATAAAAACAAAAGAAAGACTTCCGGTGTTGCATAAAGGGCTCGAAAGTCAGCTCACCGCTAAGTCTCGAGGAAGTCAAGGATGCATGTCAGACTAATAACCAGATGCACCTTCCTCAGATCCTGCACGATTAATGCAGAAGTGTAGCGTGAGTACATAAACAACATGTACCCAGTAAGTATCTAGGTTAACCTTGAAGAAGTAGTGTCGAGGGGTCGACTTCGACACTTACTATGGGCTAATAATAAAAGAATGACATTATAACTAAGCATGGACTATATAAATACAGCTGAAAACTCAATAACAAGGAATAAATGAACAATTCTTTCACTAATAGTAAATCCCAAATTAATTTCCATCATTTAATAAATTAATCTCTTAAGAAAATGAAACAATATCAACTATAATTGGGCTCCAAGAATTATTACGCACGAATTATGCCGAGGTCGTACGGTCCGATCCAACATACAAATAAACTATGCACTACCGAGGGTCAAATGACACGAACCATAGATACATATATTATACTACCGAGGCGTACAAACCGCTCCACAAGAAGATAAAATGCTTTATAAACAACCTATTCAAATATTATTAATAGGCTAATGTTCAAGGAAACATCAATTTTTCATTAACAGTCAAGTAGTCCGTCCAAACCTCAAGTAAATGAAATTCGACCTTTTACAATTCCTTTATCAAGTTTCAATATGATTTAAGCACTTAAATTAGCAAGTAGGGTGCAGACATCACAAGTATCACATGATTTCAGTCCTAAAATACCTGTACATAAGCATAATTAGTAGCTACGTACGGACTATCGTCACCTCGTGTGTACGTAGCCCCCACAAATAGAAGCACTCATTAATTAAATTTTCTTGTGGGGTTAATTCCCTCTTACAAGGTTAGAAAAGAGACTTACCTCGTTTCAAAGTTTACTTTCTAATCCACAAATGTGCTTTAAACCCTCAACTCGGTGCCAAACAACTCAAAACTAGTCAAATGTTATATAAAATAGTCAAGGCATGTTCAAAACTTCATATCCTAACTATTAAAGTGATTTCCCAACCCTAATTGAAAATTCATGAGATTCACCTTCTGGCCCACGTGCCCGGATTCCGGAAATGATTGAAGAAATTTGTTACCCATAACCTCATGAACTCAAATATATGGTTCTTACTAAATTCCATAACCCTTTTCATCGTTAAATCCCATTTTTATCAAAACCTAGGTTTATTTTCATCTAAACCTATGATTTCAACAAATTTACATGTTAAAATCTACCCATAATCTATGTATTAAACACACATTAGGGAGAAATTACTTACCTTAAAAATCTAGGTTGAAATCCCCCTCTTTAAAGCTCCAAAATTGCCCAAGAGTCCAATAAATGAACCCAAAAATGGCTTAAGTCCCAATTTTAAAACACACTGGCAACTACCTTCTTCATTGAGAACGCAGAATGGGGTCTTCGCTCCCCCTAGAGATGACTCATCGTGGACACGACAGGGGCTTCGTGAACGCGGAGACTGGCTTGGTCTACCCTTCACGAACGCAAAGAATAATACCGGCCCAATGCCCATCTCAGGCTCCTCTACGCGAACGCGAAGGTCACACGTCCCAGACCTTCACGAAGGTGGGCAGGCTATCGTGAACGCGTAGCACAAAATCCCCCAGCCCCAATTCCTTCATCGCGAATGTGTGAGTCCTTCCGTGTTCACGAAGTAGGAAACCAGAACTGGAATTTCTAGTTTTTCCAACATTGCTCCGGGTGGTCCAAAACTCACCCAAGCCATTTATTGGTGAAATGTTAGAAAGAATGGCAGGATATGATTTTTACTGTTTTCTTGATGGCTATTCAGGGTATAACCAAATAGCAATTGAACCTGAATATCAGGACAATAAAACTTTCACATGTCCTCATAGAACATATGTCTATAAGGGAATTTCATTTGGTCTATGCAACACCCCTGCTACATTTCAGCATTGCATGTTAGTAGTTTTTCTGACATGACTCAAAAATTTCTTGAAATTTTTATGGATGATTTTACACTCTTTGGCAAAACATTTGAGGATTGTCTTTACCTCTTGACCTCAGTTCTTAAAAGATGTGAAGAGACAAACTTGATTCTTAATTGGTAGGGAATTATTTTAGGACATAAAATCATTGATAAAGGGATAGAAGTTGATAAGGCCAAAACTGATCTTATAGCAAGATTACCCCCTCCAACAACTGATAAAGTCAATAGAAGCTTTCTTGGTCATGCAGGTTTTTACAGACGGTTCATAAAAAGACTTTTTAAAGATTTCAAAACCATTGACTAACCTTTTGATGAAAGATATCGAGTTTGATTTTTCAATTGATTGTTTGAAGCATTTGAAACCCTTAAGGAAAAGTTATCAACATCCCCTGTAGTTGTGTCCCCAGACTGGAATCAACATTTTGAGGTTATGTGTGATGCTAGTGATACAACAGTTGGAGCTATTTTAGTTGAAACATAAAGTTATAAAAAACAAAGGGTAACATGAAGGAAAATGTTAGATATGAAGTCACTTGGCTTATGATGATTAGGTCGTGGTAGGCTGAATGGTGCTTCTTGGTCAGTAGACTTTATTGCTAACTCCTGCAATATTTTAGCAAAATGTCACTTGTAAATAATTATGTAAAGATGTTAATAAAGAGATAAATTCATGATAAAGTAAGAAGTCAAGAATAAAGAGAGATTAAGTCGTCTGGCTTATTAAGGCGAGGTCGTGGCGGGCCTAATGACGCTTTCGGTCATGATTGGTAGATTCGATGTTTGATTCAACATCATCATCTCGTGACTTTTGTTGTTCCTGCATCCAAAGAAAATCCGTAGTTTGGCAAGGTGTTGATTCTTGTTGAGTCGAATCTTTATTTTGGCTTTGTCTGAATCATATATTTGTTGTTGAGCTTCAAGTTGACGCATGATAGTATGCTCCTGCTCACTCAAATAAAAATTCATTAATTTTAAAAATAATGGTTGACTTGTGTTGAACCATCATGTTTTGGGGATTTAGATCAATCATTATGTGAGGTAATAATGGAAAGTAAATGGATCTGAACCTCTAATTCGAATTTGCCAGAATTATGAGGATCCATCTAAAGAGTCGTATTTGTTTTAGGCATGGGTGGTGTCACGACCCAATTTCTCCTGTAAGCTGTGATGGCGTCCAACGTTACCGCTAGGCAAGCCAATAGTGAACTAACTATGTGACCCTTTCTTTTAAAGATTTGAAATAGTTAATTTTTAGTTTATGCATAATTAAGAAGTAAGAATTTAATAAAAATAAGAGATCAAAATTTTGAAAGCAAGTGAGATAAGTAAAATAACCAAAAACCATCAAGTGTCTAGTAGCTTAAATATCCAATACCTGGTGTCACAAGTGTATGAGCTACTAGTAGAATATACAAAACAATACTACACTACTGTTTGAAATGAAATAGACAGAAAATAAAGAAAAGGAAAAACTTCGGATGTTGCAGAACGTGCTCGAAAGGAAGCTCACCGCAAAGTCTCGTAGTAATCAAGGATGCGCCAGATACACGTGTCTCAGATCCTGCACATTTAGTGCAGAAGTGTAGCCTGATTACAGAAACAATATATACCTAGTAAGTGTCTAGTTTAACCTGAATGAAGTAGTGGCGAGGGGTCGACTTCGACACTTATTAAGGGCCAACAATAAATATATAAAATTCTAATTAATAATGGGGTATATAAATGATAATAGAACTCGGAAGCAAGAAATAAGTAAAAATCCTTTCACCGATAGTAAGTACCAAATCAACTTCCCTCATTTAGCCATTTAACCTCTCAAGCCAATGAAACAATATCAAATCTAATTGGGCTCCCAATATTATTACGCACGAATTATGTTGAGGACGTACGGCCCAATCCAAAATACATATACATATATTGTGTTCACTGCTGAGGGTCGAATGACACGAACTATAGGTGCATCTATTAACCTGCCGAGGCGAACGGCCCGCTCCCATGAGAGTAGTGGAAATTTACTCCTCTCGCGGAATATACTTGCGACACGGTTGAACATAGATTTCTCAAGTTATCATAATATCCCTCAATTCTTAAAACAAAAAATTCAACTAGAAACGTTTAAAATATTGAAATCCTCAATCTCATCTTTATTCAAGGCAATTAGTAAGCATGATCAAATAACGGTGTCAACAAAGCATGGTGTAAACCTAAAACTACCCGAACACAAGAATAATTAGTAGCTACGTACGGAATCTCGTCACTTCGTGTGTACGTATCCCCAACAAATAGAAACACATATTAATTAAATTCATATATGGGGTAAATTCCCTCTTACAAGGTTAGAAAAGAGACTTACCTCGTCTCAAAACCTACGTTTCGGTCCAAGATTGTGCTTAAACCCTCAATTCGGAGCCAAACGACTCGAAACTAGTCAAATATTATATAAAATAGTCAATACATGTTCAAAAGTTCATATTTTAACTATTAAAGTGATTACCCAACCCAACCCTAGGCCCTTATGCCCGAATTCCGAAAATTTTCAAAGAATGTTGTTACCCATATCCTCATGAACTCATATATATGATTTTCACTGAATTCCACAACCATTTTCATGGTTAATTCTCATTTTTATCAAAAATCTAACTTTTCACCTAAACCCATGATTTGCATTTGCGGCACCGCTCCTGCGGCACTAGGCCCGCTTCTGCGGAACTCCACAGGCCTAGCGTAGGCCGCATCTGCGAACGGGATCCTGCTTCTGCGGTGGGCGTGCTGCTCCTACGGCTCATGCCGCTTGTGCATTTTCCCCAATCGCACCTGCGCGTTCGCAGGTGAGCACAATCACCTGCATTTACGGTCCATGGCCAAACTCTCCCAAGCCTCTTCTGCGGAAAACTTACGCACTTGTGGGCTCGCACCTACGGCCAAAAGCTCATAGGTGAGGGCACATCAGAACCGGTTCACCAACAACCCTTTTGAGGTTTAAATCAATCCGCACATCGTCTGAATGGCATCCGAGACATTCGAGGCCCCATCCAAACATACCAAGAACTTTGAAATTGTAAAACGGACTCGCTCAAAATCTTGGAACGCACAAAAAAACATTAAAACTAAGAATCACACCCAAGCCAATTGAATAAAAAATATGAACTTCAAGTTCTTCTAACTTACTCCCAACGCGCCGAAACGTACTTAAATGACATTGCGGAACTATTCCCTATTTCAGAATCCCAATTGGATCTCGATAACACCAAAACATTCTCCAAACCAAATTTAAAGAACTTTAAAACCCTTAAAAAGCCAACTTTCACTATTTGACACCAAAACGTTCTCGGGTTATCCAAAACCTGATCCGAACATACGGTGTCACGACCCAAAATCCAACATAGGTCGTGATGGCGCCCAACACCGGAGTCAGGCAAGCCAA